>JAFBJT010108975.1:12918-65660 GCA_016785325.1 Chascanopsetta lugubris
TGTTTCAATATATAAAACAGCTGTATGCAGCTTGTGGTTTGTATTGTTGAGGAGATCTTCCCTAAATGGGCGGAGGTTGGGTCAGGCCAGGATGCAGGTTCCCAGTGCAGCACAGAATATCATTTGATAGTTTGCAGTAATGGAAATGTCAGAATGATTTTTTTTTCCTTTCTGAAAAACAGGCAATTCGTTTATCAAATGAATTTCATCAAGTGCATAGGAGACTGAATTCAAAGTGTTCCGTCGTGTTTTCAGTAGCTGTTCTGAAACCATACAAACTCTGTATATTTATGTAACATTATCGCAAATTCACACACAAAAAAACTTTTTGTGTGATCCAATATTTTTTGATTCAAAATCAAAACTGAGGCAAAACAAGAGCAACATCACTGGAACAAATCAGATCCGTTACAACAGCTAATCAACGGAAAATTCAGAAAATGTGTGTTCTGTAAAAACGTGGTGGTTTATTTGACTCCGCCCTCTCCCTCCGAAGAAATGTGCAGCTCAGAAAGTTTGGGTAAAATTCCTGCCGCTTCTTCGACATGACCAAGTTCCTCGTCTTGCATCACACCCATGGACGGGAACACGACGTGACATCATCCATTGTTCGCTCTCAGAATGCATCTACGTACGCTGCCTCGCTTCTCGTGAGCGAGAGAGTGAGTTCCGGCTTTTGATGATTGCGTGTGTTATTATGGTCTGTAGATTCCCGCGCTGGAAGAACAGCCTGCGTCTTCATTCACAGGGTGCAGCGTGTAGCCGAGGGATTTCCCCAAACCGTTCCCAAGGGTTCGACACACACACACACACACACACACACACTAAAAGTAGACTTGTCACACCCGCTGTTTATGACACAAAATGTAGGAGACAACCTGATCTAAACATTCTAATTCATTCAAATACATTCTCGGAGCTGCAAACAAGGGTGACATCACCATATGTTCAATGACCTGGCATTTTAGGCCAGAGGCCAATATATTTATGTATCCAGTTATTTAAAGGTGCAGTGTGTACGATTTGGTGGCATCTGGAGGTGAAGTTGCATATCGTTTCTATCACCTCACCCTCACTCTTCTGAACTTGCAGGAGAACCTGCTTAAAACTCAAAATATGTTGAGTATGTCCACATTTACTTCGGGAAAAAAATGGCGGCCCCCATACAGAGGACCCACCTCCTCATGCAAATATACATTCATGGGCTCATTTAAGGGGAATGGGGAAGAATAAAAGATTTAAAACATGTCGGTATGTAATTGTTTTGTGACGTATTTTGACAAAAATGACAGAAATCGTACAAACTGTCCCTTTAAACTATATCCCCCCCCAGATGATAGCGTATACAGTAGATCTTTCTCAGTGACACGGTGAAAACCACTATCTGGGCTTTGTCATTTGATGGTTGAATGCGCACTGGACGGGTCTGTGTGTGTTTTTTACGCGTTTCCTCAAACTGCCGCCTGATAAGCAGGTCAGGCAAACCCCCGTGTCACTGCTCATACTTGTCGGTATGAGCGGGGACTTCACAGGCGTGGCTGCGCACACTTGTTGTGAGCAGGCTGGAGGGCGTGCTGACGACGACAACAACAACAACAAAAAAAGTTGACTGATCAAAATCTCAGAAAGTAAAACTGTAAAACAGCTGTGAGCTTGAATACAAACGCGCAGGAATTCACAGCATGATCTTTGTTGTCATGGTGCATCCGAATGCAATGCCAGTTGCCTGTGGCCTCCAAGGAAAAGGGTGATGGGTGGTTTAACATGAAGTGGGGTAAGTGCACCCGCTCGACCCGTTCAGTCATCTCGACGCGATACAATACCCGACGAAGAAGAACCTCGTCGTGATATTTTCAAACTGTCGAGGTGTCAGTTCATCACAGGGAAACGTCGATGGCGCGAGGCCGAGGCCGAGGCCGAGGTCAGGACCACACGACTGACCGCTCTTTGAAAATCTCAGAGCCGACCCTCTCACTCTCTCTGTCTCTGTCTGACACACACACAGACACACACATACAAGTTATACTACTTACAGCATATAACAGCAATTGGTGGTGGTGGACTTCAGATCTCATTCAAACTCGTTGAAAAAAGGTGTTCAGTTTGTCTGATCTTAACTCATGTAAAAATGCTTTGATCAACGTCTCATGTCAGTGTTTGGGCCGGTTTCTTGGAAAATGTAAAGAATTGATATGATGAGCTGATTACATGCACATATACCTACACTAGCATTGGTGTAGTTTGCTTATTTTCCGTGGCTGCTGATGGGAATGTCATCTAAATGTCTCCCTCCTGTACATTCCACCTTCGAGAGGATTGAACTGAGAAGATTATCAAAAGACTGGAGTTCAGCTTTGACAAAAAAGACACCTCCCTTCATTTAAATGATTAACGACTAATTCCGTAAAATTAAAGTCTTCAGTGTCAGAAAATAAAAAGATCACTTTCATTATCATTTGTGAAAGGCTCCTACTGGTCAGTGTACAGGCATCAACAGTCACTGATGAAATAATGTTTGTCTTCTTTGATCCTTGGACATTTTCCATTCATGACATTCACAGTTGGAGCCTTTGGTGGAGGTCTGTTCTGATTCTGGGTTGATGAATCTAATCCTTAACTGCAGTTGGGCTCATTTGACTTTATGTTTACTTTGTAAACCTGTTTAGCCAGGCTCCAAACACTACTTCCATGAAGTGGGAGGATTTCTTGTACTTAGTGCACATGATGTTGTCATACATTCTTTTTTTCGCCCTCAGGCGAGAACTGCTGTATTTTTTTAATCTGGAGATGAAACAAAATCCACACATCATAAAAAAAGATGACATATGTTGCGGCAAGACAAACGCAAACATGGCTTTTTTTCTATTTGAATTTGAAGCAGTCAAGGGGGCAGTCAAGCCACTGATGATGATGATGATAATAATAATAACAATAATAATAATAATAATAATCAATTCGCGATTCCCATCAAACTTTGGTAACACAAAAAAATTCAGACTTTTTTTACAAAAGGAATTTTGAGATTGTGCCAAAATTAACTTTATAGGCCAATTTGTCAACAACAAGTTCCACAAAAAACTTATTTGCAAGTTTTACATAATTTGACCAATAATCAAACCATAACTGTACCAATACCACTGTCAGTCCCAGGGCCAATGCCAATACTGGTCATACAATCATCACCAGTGCCAGTACCAGTGCAAGTACCAGTGCAAGTACCAGTACCAGGGCTAATACCAGTGTCCATTCCATTGTTACACTGTCACTATCAAAACCAATGCCTTTGCCAACACCTTTACCAGTGGCAGCACCGGGGCCACAGCCCATGTCAATCACAGAGATATTATCTATAACAGGGCAAGGTGGCACAGTACCAATCACATGGCCCCACCAGCACCAGCGCTGCAGTGGGACCTAATGGCAAAGTGTGCTGACCAGTAAATCAGTGGTAGTGGTGGGAATAGAGGTCAAACCGGTGCAGAGGTGGTTGTCAACATAATAATTGGAAGTGATAACCAATATTAGAAATATATGTCGCACACTAACGGTTCAGTCGCAGTGGTGAGTTAAAGTTGTGGAGACGTAAAGGTGCATCGAAAGACTTGATCGTCGTGTTTGGAAAAACCCTCTGTGCTCTTTGAAAGGGGCGACAGTTAGGATTCCAATAACTTGGCTTGCACCTGGACAACTGACACAAGGTGATAAGGTTCGAGAGACATTGAACCCTCGCAGAGAGAGAGAGAGAGAGAGAGAGAGAGAGAGAGAGAGAGAGAGCAAACGAGCAAGCGAGGCGGTGGGAGGGAGGGAGGGAGGGAGAGGGAGAAATTTGAGAGCTGCCGCCTTATCATCACACGACAGATGAACACTTATTAGATCTGCGCTGCTGTTGGAAGTGCCCTGAATGAGTTGTCTATTTTCAACTTTGGGAAATCTGGATTCAAACGGCAGGGTTTACATCTAAAAGCAAAAAAGAGAGTGAGAATGTAGGGGGAGAAGTTTGATTCCCAGAAATCAAGACGGCAATACGGTATTCAAACTGGTGCCGGGGACAGAATACGTTATATGAGTTCTCCAATATCACAGTATGGGATGTGGTATGTACACAGTGAGTAATAAAGGTATAACATCAACCTTGACAGGTCATCTATTGGCTATACAAACACCGAGCTTGCCTATAAATATCATTATGTGTGTGTGTGCGTGTGTGTGTGTGAGTGAGAGAGAGAGAGAGAGAGAGAGAGAGAGGGAGATTTGATTAGCTGTCTATAGCACATTGGGCTGACTTGTGATGTTTAACGGTCAGAGAACGGCAGGTGAACTGAATGAAAAAACACCTTGTAACACACACACACACACACACACACACACACACACACACAGGCACCGCTGACCATTGGTTTGTGAAGTGTTGCCCCACCTTTGTGGCTTATCAACGTAGCCATCAGTTAATGATGAATAATACCCCGTCTCTCTCTCTCTGTCTCTCTCTCTCTCTCTCTGTGTGTTCAGGTGTAGTGGGTTTACAGTTATAGCCAAGCCCCCTCAGATTAGTGCACATACGCAAATCACCAGCACACATGCAGGTTACAGGGAATTTCCCCAACGCCCGTGTTTGTGTTGGTGTGTGTGCATGCGCATGCTGATGTCCGTGCCAAATTATAAGCGACAACGATGCACACATGACAGAATAACAGGACTAAGAAATATTTCAATATTCAGTATCTCGCATATGTTATTTAAAGGTGCAGTGTGTGAGATCAACTTCCATCTCTTAAAATAGAATCACACAACAATTATATACAGGCATTTTTATGAATGCATAATCCCCCCTATGCTTTTTGCATAACCCTAAAAGGAGCCCTTTACTGTATATTTACATCCGGAGCGGGTCCACGCCACGGGGGCCGCCACGGGGGCCGCCAAACATCTCTTGAGCTTTAATCACAAAAGGTTCTCCTGCATCCTTGAATGGGAAGAGTGAGGCGATTTCACCTGCAGATGTCACCAAATCTTACACACACTGCACCTTTAACAACGAAGGTGTGGCATGCTATCAACACACACTTCTTCATCGCGTTGTTGTTGTTGTTGTTGTTGTTGTTGTTGTTGTTGATGAATGGACAGTGTTGGCGTGTAACTGGTGGCGAAAGCCGATGGGTTTGGGGGCAGAGTCCGTGTTTGACGTCCACACCCAGACATGGGCCCGGCCCGGGGGAAGCATGCGTGAGTCAGCGGAGCGACGTGGCAGGTGAGCAGGCAGTTGGACATGGCTTAGTGCTGGCATATCGTGGTCATGTGTCAGAGACATGGGCAGGTATGCAAAACCTGAGGTAAACCAAAAACATCACCGCCTTCGCCCGGTTCCTCTATCTCTCTCACACTCTTCGGTCGTCCGTTGTTGTGATATGCATCTCCACAACCTAAGGCAGACGGCTCTGTGCATTTAGATCCAATATTTGAGCTCCTGAGTCCAGGTTGGTCTCTTGTCTTGGTTTTCTATGTTTGTATGGAGCAGGTAAGAGTGGGTTTATCAGAAGAGGTTTCCTTTGGACATTTGTTTGATTTTTTTTTGTCAGGGATCGATACCAGGATCTCCTCTTGGGCTTAAGATCCACATTCACTTATAGGTGCAGGGTGCAAGATTTGGTGAGCTCCAGGGGTGACAAAAGTGACAAAATGACCAAAATCTTACACACACTGAACCTTTAAACCATCGGTCCCAACATTATCTCTCCTCTTCAAACTCGGCCATAAAACGAGTTAATCATTTTTGTCTCTCTTTTGTCTTTTTATCAGTATCTTGAAATGTCTTAACTGTGCCACATGTCATAGGCAAATGGCTGCCACAAATCCAGCAGTCGAGTGGTTCTGATTGAGGAGGGTTATATACGTCCATCAAGCTGGAGATAAGAGGCGGTATTGGGAAGTGGTGGAACTTTGGATTCCCACGGAAGATTGCTGGTGTCCTCCCGTAGGAAGTTCTGCAATCGACGATCTCAATAAACACTCATAAACTACATGGACATGCACATAAACTCATTGGTCTTATCGGGATAACACAAAAAATGGAGTGTGAAGACTGTGCATATATGATCTGTATTCACAAGAGATAAGGGCAGACGGGTGAGTGGAGCGGGACGAGAGAGAGAGAGAGAGAGAGAGAGAGAGAGAACTTTATCTGCGCCATGGATATTATAAAACATCTCCGTGAGTTTTTCCGTCTTGGATCCAAAGAACACAACAAAGGGCGTGAGGGTGTTTGATAAGTTATTTGGAAAGCAGGCCCTGTCATGCAAAGGAAAGCCCATGCAAACGTGTACACATCCATGCACACACACACACACACACACACACACACACACATGCAAACATCACATTTGCAGCTTGACAACAATCCCAGTGTATCCTCCTGCTGAAGGCCCACAGCTCCCCTCCACAGCGGACACATGCCGCGGGGACAATAGCCGTCTTTTTGGCCTCCCACATTTGAACTTTGTTGCCTCATCGGCAACTCAGTCCCATCACGTAATTCTTTCAGAGAGCATTGTAAAGTTGACACGGCTGAATCAAAGGTTTCATTGCACTGACACACTAAACAACACTGTTATTTACCATGCGGTTAAAGGTGCAGTGTGTAAGATGTGGTGACATATTGTGGTGAAGTTGCATGTTTGTATCCGTCACCTCACCCTTCTGAGCATGTAGGAGAACCTATGGTCGACTTCAGTCGTCACTGAAACTCAAATGGTGTTCACGTTTAAAAAAAACACGGCGGCCCCCGTAGAGAGGACCCGCTCCTCACGTAAATATACATTAATGGGATCATTTACAGGTAATGGACTGCACCTTTAAATAGTTCATTAAAGTGTAATGGGAGAGAAATTATTATGAGTCCATTAAAATGTCAGTATGTAAATGTTTTGTAATATGTCGTCCACCAACGGAAGTGAATAAAGCGGCCCTCGAATCTCACACACTGCACCATCAAGTGAGGCAACATTTTGAGGCGCTATAATACCTTTACATACAGAGATGTTTTATAAGTCACATTATAAGGTCTGACCTGAGTTTACATCTTTCAACTCTGAGATGGCGATGGAAAAACAAACAAATCAAAAAACAAAAACGGAAGTGTATCTTGAAGGAGTCATCATAAAGCGATGGAAATTCCAAGAGGGGAGGTATCACAGCAATGTTAGTGTTATCTGAGCAGAATTGTACCCTCGGGAACTACATCAGCTGGGGGATTTTGTGCAGTGATTTCTGCACATTTAAGAGGACTTCAGGGTTAGAGAGGCTGCTCTTCAGAGACTGTAAAATGAAGGCAGGAGAGAGGCTTCCTCTTTCCACAGACAGCCATGTCATCGTCTGGGAGTCTGTCGGATATTTATCACTTCTCCTATTCGGCGGCCTTCCGAGGCCACAATGAAGTCATTAAAATGAAGGTCACGGCAGTTTGAGCTCAGGAGAATGTCAAACCGTTAGTTTGAGTGTTTGTGCTGAGGCTGAAACGCTGCAACTTTTTCGGATGTAATACATCGATGGGCTCCTTGAAGGGTAGTGGAAGAAAATAAAACATTTCTGTGATTATAAATTCATGAAAACGTCACCCTGTAATTGTTTTGTAGTTGTTTTTTTTTTTTAGATTTGACAAAATACCTTTAAATGCTGCTTACGTTTTCAAGATTTCTTTCAAATCATAGGGTTTGATTGCTGGAATTAAAACTCAAAATTATACAAAACTGTGCAATTCCTATATATCTACACTGTCCCATAAAATCAAAAAGGTTGTCACTCTTGGAAGTCTCACTGATCAATGAGAATCCGTTGGCATCCACTGTATTTTTAGTTCCTGACTTGGTGCACTATTGTAGTTCTGTCTTTGGGCTAAAGATGGCGCCAATTCATCACTTGTTGCTCTTTGAAGGGAGCAGACCACAGAGGCTAACGGTGTGATTTAATCATAGCATTGTAACGATGCCGAAGTTTCATACCAACAAGATGCCTCAATTCTTCTTTAAAAGTGCAGTGTGTGAGATTCAATTCAATTTTAATAAAATGCAATTTTTGTATAGACATGAAAATACTAACATCAGTGTCATCACGTAAAAACATACAAAGACGTCCAGTTCAGCAACCTCATCATTAACGTGCTATTGTCATCAACAACATTACAATCATCAATCCCTGTCTATAAGAGCTGGAACAGAGAGCTCTTTAAGGGCGGAGGGCAGGAGTCAAGCAAAACAACAAACCATTCTTTCAGTACCACAGTGACGGCAAGTGATTGAGAAGAGTATATACCATTTTATTACACTGATTGACTTTCTTAACCAATCGTGTTGGTTCTAGTCTGGGGTGAGGGAATGTATGTTTTCTCCACGGCAGCACTGAGTAGAATTGAAATCCATCACTTCTTTAAAAAAAAAAATCTATTCCTGGACCATGTCCTCTCTCTCACTGTGCAAAACCATGTCAACTTCTAATTGACGACTTGTTTGGGCACGATCGTCACTGGCTTCCTGACAATGAAAACAGCGGCGCCGCTCCATTTTCAAAAGGCGCTGCGGTGTCCTTGACTGAAATGTCTACGGCTGACTAACATTCTTACCATCGCAGTTCAGATAAAAATCCAGTTTGACAACAGTGAAATAAGACATGACGATAATGAAGTCTTAGTCTGGTGATTCATTCTCTGTTTAGATAGAAGCATCAAATGGGTGACTTTAAGAGGCCAAGTAAGATGTAGCCACTTGTAACCACTGGTGACACGGAAGAACCCAAAAGAAGAACTCAGACTAGAACATTCTGAGTAAAATATTCATTCATCAAAGGAGGCAAGAAAAAGCCCAACGTCCGCAACACTAAGGAAATATCTAAAAACTATCAAACAAAAACCAAACACTAGAAAGGATGAACAAAGGGAGCTGTGTAAAAGACACAGGACAAAGACTCTACCTCGACAAAACACAAAGGAGAAAAACGACGAGAACAAAAAAACCTGGCAGCTCAGCTCAGGATCAAGGCGAGGCAGGACATGACATGACCAGGTACGCACATGACAAAGCGAACTGGCAACAAGGCAGAGGAAGACCCAGGCTATATATAGACGGGGTGAGGGGCCACAGGTGGAGCACATTAGGGCGGGGCTGACAATCACAAACAGGCAGGAAACACAGGAGGCAGGAAGAGGCAAGTGACCTGACACCAGAGGAGAGTTACTACTTCAAAATAAAACACAGGAAGTGCAAGACGGGACAAAAACGCAGCGTGACATCAACTTGACTCGCTCGCGCTCCGCCGAGGACAAGACAGCAGACAAGAGGAGCTGAACACGGATCTATAGACGAGGTGACTTGACTTAAAAAAGTCACTTGAGACTTGACTTGATATTAAAAACCGTGCCTGTCCTATTCCGAACATAATTTTCAATAATACAATAGAAGTAATCGGAGATAATATTAACCACCTCTACCCCATCTATAATACCGACACGCAGCCCAGTACTGCCACCTGATCATCGCCAATTCACCTGTCAGTGTCTTGAAGATTTAGACGGCCCTGTTTTGACTCTCTCTCTCTCTGTGTCTTTGTGTTTTCGTCTCCATCCGGAACCCTCAACCCTCAACGTGACACCTCGGTGACGAAAACCCAGCGTGTCCAGGAACAATGGACACTCGGGAGCAAGGTACGGACCAATCGCAGTTGTTGCGGTACGTGTCATTGCGATGAGTCTCACATTACATACGCAGAGTATTTCTCTCTGTGGGTTTGAGTCGACTATAAACAAAAGTTCTCGACTCTTGGACACTAAACTGGTGGGAATGTGGGACTGGTGTTTTGTGTTGACTCATCCAACCTGCTTTCCAATTCCGCTATTTCACATATTTTCTCGTGTGAGACACGAAGCAGCTGAGGCTCGTGAGGGCTCCGCTTTTCCTACCTGTCGGAGTTATTTTTGCCGAACTCCATGACCCGCAGAAACACACTGGAAAACACCAGCATCGGCCCCCGTTTTGCCCACTCATCACTTACCCCCCCCCCCCCTCCTTCTCCAACACCCTTTGCACGCCCCGCTCTTGCGTCCTGACTCCCTTACCTCATCCACCTTTCACTGCCGCTCTTTCTTTCATTCAGTCCTTTCCTTTGTACTGTGAGAGGACGAGGGAGAGACGGGGGAAGGGGAGGGGAGGGGAGGGGAGGGGAGGGGAGGGGGGGTGAAGGAGCGGGACCTTTTGTTGGCTTTCAGGTGGTTTCACATGAAAAGCCAGAGCACACACCTTAGTTGCCGCCAACGGCCAGTGTGTCTCACTTACTTCCGCTGAGTACACCCCGAATTAGCCTTCAATGGCCTGGTGGCTCAGGCATGAACACACACACACACACACAGTCTCATCTTTTCGACATGCACATACAGGTGCGCACTGATACATTCACACTTATGTCGGGTCTTGGTATGAAGTTTAAGTTGGAAAAGTGCTTGTCGGTGTTGGGGGAAGTAGGTAAGACGTATCTGTGTGTGTGTGTGTGTGTGTGTGTGTGTGTGTGTGTGTGCATGTGCGCAATGGTGGGTGAGGGGTTGTGTGTGAAAGAGAGAGGCTGGATGGAGAGTGGGTTGATTGCATGGCTATTTTCTCTCTTCTTGCCGCAAGCAGCTTGGGTAGCCCTGTGTGTGTGTGTGTGTGTGTGTGTGTGTGTGTGTGTGTGTGTGTGTGTGTGTGTGTGTGTGTGTGTGTGTGTGTGTGTTTGTGTGTGTGTGTGCGCGTGCGCATTTCATTCCCAGGTAGACCACGGTGAGTGCTCTCAAGTTAGAATCAGGTGTCAGGCAGCGACTTGTCTTTGTGTCTTCAAGGCTACTGTTGCTTGGATAGTGTTTACAGCCCAGAAAGCACAGTGGAGGGGGGAGGATGGGGGTGGGGGTGGGGTGGGGGGCACTGGCTTTGATCTGATACAGACGGTTTGATAGCGTGTATGGGAGTGAGATGAGTGAGTGTGAGAAAGGGGGAGTGAATAAATATAGTCTGTCAGTGGCATGTTAAGGTCTGCACACTTGTTTAAAAACAGAGTTTGAGCCATTAATTAAATCGATTGTATGAGCAGGCCAAGTCTCTTCTCACCCCATTCGCCAAATGTCATTCAACACATTTACTGGAGACCAGACACGTCACGGACTTGACGCATCGAGTGGAGACCGTAAGATACAACCCCTGCTTCTACTCCTGCAGACGTACTGATGCATGTCCATGCTCGGAGATGGGAAAGTCAACATGTTAACAAAAAAATCATTGTGTTTGACAAAAACCGGACTTTCAAATACATGTTTGTCCAAACTATATGGGACAAAGTCTAATTTCTCTTACAAACCCCGATTATATGATTAGGAATCAAAATACTCCTGCATGGAAACAGTCTATCGGACCCAAATTGGGCAATTATCTTTCCGGGGGGGGGGGGCACAAAACAAACCCAGATTGTTGACAGGGGCCACACAAACTTTGTTTAGTAGGGGGGTTGGTTTAGGTGACAGATTCGCGAGCCCATCATTGCATGATCAGTCAGGTTTATTGCAGTATTGTGACGGTTAAGGACGCCATCTTTTATGATGGGTATTAAATCAAATAAATGTGTTTTAGAAACAAATTATGGACTCACCTTTAACGGTGGGCGTATCTGTGTCTGGACACGGTATCAGAGATGCAGACTATTACTTTGTTTGATTAAAGTAACATGATTATGAATTCCTGAAAACACACCTTTAATCATCGAATCAATCAACTCTGTCTGTATAAAATTGCCATGTGGACTTTCAAATACATGTTTGTCCAAACTATATGGGACAAAGTCTAATTTCTCTTACAAACCCCGATTATATGATTAGGAATCAAAATACTCCTGCATGTAAACAGTCTATCGGACCCAAATTGGGCAATTATCTTTCCGGGGGGGGGGGGGGCACAAAACAAACCCAGATTGTTGACAGGGGCCACACAAACTTTGTTTAGTAGGGGGGTTGGTTTAGGTGACAGATACGCGAGCCCATCATTGCATGATCAGTCAGGTTTATTGCAGTATTGTGACGGTTAAGGACGCCATCTTTTATGATGGGTATTAAATCAAATAAATGTGTTTTAGAAACAAATTATGGACTCACCTTTAACGGTGGGCGTATCTGTGTCTGGACACGGTATCAGAGATGCAGACTATTACTTTGTTTGATTAAAGTAACATGATTATGAATTCCTGAAAACACACCTTTAATCATCGAATCAATCAACTCTGTCTGTATAAAATTGCCATGTCTCCTTAGATCGGTGATTAGGGTTCATAATCTCCTTCTCTGGGCAACTGCCTGACGACAGTCACTCACAAACACAAACCTGCCCAAATCCACCACAACTGCGTCAGGACAGGTGAAGTGAAAAGAAACACATAGATCATTTTCCATCAGTGAGGGGCGAGTTGCATGGTTGTGACTGAAGGGGAGGAGGATAACAAATCAGAAGAGAGAGGGAGACAGACAGAGACGGGCAGGAGACCAGACATGCAGGTTATTACAGTGTGTGTGTGTGTGTGTGTGTGTGTGTGTGTGTGTGTGTTTTAGGGCTCCCCCAGGGCCAGACAATTAAAGAGCATTTAAAAAGATGACAGAGCTCAACGCGCAAAAACAGAGAGAGGTGCAGTGGAGAACGTTTGCAGGTGTGTGAGGAGCATGTGCGCGGTGTTGTATCCACACATGTGAGCCCATGGGCTTGGGTGTGCGTGCACTGTAAGATCACCCGAGGTCCACACACATCGTAGCTGCCTGTGTGAAGCAGCGAGAGGAAAAGTAGAAAGAAATATCGCGAAACGTCACTCGAAAACAATTTGCACAACTGACAATAGACAGAAGCAACAACAGACATGCAGCTACAAAGAGGAGGAAAAAAGTGGAGCGAGGAGGAGAGACAGAGAGTGGGACTATGTGAAGAACAGCTCTGAAAGAGTTTTTGTGGGGCCATAACAAAGGGCCCTCAGAAAACACAGTGGCGTAGGAATGTTAATTAATTAATGAGAACCTATTCAGCCAAGAATGACAGGGAGGCAAAGAGACCGAGCAACAGACGGAACAACTGGAGGGGTAAATAAAGACTCAAACTGGGCGCAAAGGAAACACAGTTTTATATCTCATCGTTAATCTACATGCTGCATCTTTCTATTTTCCATTGCATGTGAACATGTGTGTGCACACAACGCGCCAGTACGATGCTCATTTCATCGAGCCTCCGATTTCTCAAGAAATAAGACGGCGGCCCTCTAGTCCACACTGACTACCGTGCATTTTTCGGTTAATCCACCAGGGTTTGAGAAAACCTTAAGAATCCAAGCGGTTGTGCGATTTCATCGATTTGCAGAGGAGCATGTAATCCCTCCAATGAACGATGAAAGAGATGAATTGATGTAACTCTGTCATCCCATTTAACTGGTGATTGCTTTCTGATAACATCTCGTCAGTTTGAGTGTCAGGATCATGTTTGAGCTTCATTTGTGAGCTCATGTGTCCTGTGGTTTATGGACCAAAGACTTTGATTGTGGTCTATTTCAATTTACGTGCTGAAATAAATGAAAAAAAGATACAACATAAATGAATCAAAGATACAACATATTTCAAAAAATATGAGATGAACAACAGCACATACTTTGTATAGATGGTATAATTCCACTTTATCCCGTGGCATCTGACATATTTTCTTTTTACAAATCCTCCAATCTCCTCTCTATACCGGAGTTTGTACATGTGACGTGGCCTTTTATTTATTGTTTCATCTCTGTGTGAGCAATCCTGACATTCCAGCAGTAGAAACCAGAGACGGTTGGACTCACAAGACACTGGATTCTGCTCCTTCTGGGGACTGAAGAGCACTGAAATGTCACAATTCCAATTTCCTAAAAAACAGCCACTCCCCTTATACATGTACTCTGACCCTGTGCATCACTCCCACACAGTAAAACACACTCTGCCACCATCATTCTTATCTTCCACCGCTTCCCTTGCCCCCCCTCTCTCTTTCAGCCGTAAACATCGTCTCACTTTCCCTCAGTTCCATTCATAAAGTCCCACAAGGAGAAATCTTGTCCCAAACCACTTTACTGTACTGCAACCCTGCCCCCCCCCCCCCCCCCCCCCCCCCCCCCCCCCTTTCCTCACCCCCACCCCCCCCCCCCCCCCCCACACACACACACCCTGCACCCCTCTCTCATTCCCCTCCCTACAAACTAAACACTCGCTCACTCTCTTCACAAGACGGGCAAATTAGAAGGGGTGAAAGGAAAAAAGTGAGAAAGAGAGGGAAGAGTTTGAGTATCATGGGCCCCTCCCACTTTCCGGAGATGCTCCGGCCCATCCCCGAAATTGTGGTCCAATGAGGGTGGCTCACTCACTACTCATGCAGCCCCTCTACAATAGGTAAGGGGAGAGACAGAGAGACAGAGAGACAGAGAGGAGGAGAGAGAGAGTGAGTGTTTGTGGGTTGGCAGACAGTGACAGAGGAGACGGCAGGGTGAGAGGGAAGAAAGGAGAGAGGGGAAGAAGTCACTGCAGAGGTAACCCCTGGGAACGAAGGAGAGATGAGGAGGTAGGACATATGACAGGGACAGATTGACACTGAGGACGACCTGCACACAGGGGACAGATAGAGAGGGGCTTCAAGAGAGAGAGAGAGAGAGCGAGAGAGAGAGAGAGAGAGAGAGAGAGAGAGAGAGAGAGAGAGAGAGAGCACAGATTTACAAAAGGACTCTTTTTCATTGAACTCAGCTGACATTAGAGAGCAAAAGAGAGAGTGAACGAAGAGAGGAGACCCGCAGACAGGTGAACAGTCAGACATGTTGCATGTGCTTCTGCTTGTCTTTGTGGCTGGGGGAGTCTGGGGTTCCTCAACTGGAGTGTGGGGGTACGGACGGGTCCAAGACAGACAAGTGCCAGTGGCATCACTGTGCCCCTCGCCGTGTCAGTGTGAGAAAGATGGGATATTTGTCATGACGGACTGCTCCGAGTTGGGACTATCCTCCGTGCCGGCCGACATCAGCCCCCTCACCACTTACCTGTGAGTATGTGTGTTCATGTTGGGGTCAGGCTGTGTGATCTGATCCAATTTCATTTTCACCTCTGTTGATCCAGGCCTCTGACTGAAACCTGACTGCTCCCGTACCCCCTTGTTTTCACTTTGTATGTCATCCTACAACATCTTCCTCGATCCCTGAACTTACTTTCATTCATCCCGGTGCCAATTTGTCTTGTAGGACAAATGAAGAAGTGACCAAGCCCTCATTGATAGTCTTGATAATCGCTTTGTAAAATATAAAGACTCTCTGTCCCTTGAATTCAAATTTACAGTACACTGCAATTAGGGATTTTAAAAATAGAGGAGCAGGCAAAAGTTATTTCAACGTGATACCAGGAGACAGCGGCACAACCTGCTTACAGATAAAAATGGACAGGGCCAAGTGGGAACATGTGTGTGTGTCAGAATATGTGTGTGCTGACCACTAAAGCAAAATAACTGGACCAATTTTTTTCAGTGTCAGGTTTCCCAGCGCCAACTGGAGACCCAGCATGAGAGTGTGTGTACGTGCACATATGTGTGTCTCTGTGTACAACTGTGCATGTAGTTATATCTGTACACGTGAATTCAAAATATCCCTGTAAACTATTTAATATGCAAATGTACTGAATATGTCAAATCAGAGTATTACTTACGAGTGTCAGTAACCGTCATGTATATAGCAAGCATTTGTTTGCGAGTGTGAATGAGCAACGCGTGCGAGCATAGATGTCTAGACGTGTGTTTGAGGGATAAAGAAAGAGTACGTTTTTTTGTGTGGATATTCTAACTCTGTTTACTCGCAGCTAAACAAAAACACCTCATCCTTAACTGCTGCTGCTTCAAGTTCAAGTAAGCGCATTGCCAATGCGCGACAATGGTCATCTCAAGATCATTGATACTTTCTCATTTCATTCAACAAATATACACACCATCCAAAACATAACAGGGTAAAATGGTTTGACCGTTGGGTTGTTGCCAACAAAGCGGGTAACATTACCTTTCACAAGAATGTGAATAATGCATCCAATAGAGTTTTCTTTCAGTGGACAAATAGATTTAGATGTAAGGTTTTTGTGACTCCAAAATTCTTCACCTGTTGTAGAATATATACCACGACAGAGAGAACAAAGCCGCACATGAAGCTGAAAACCCAAATGCAAATATTCTACGGCTACTGCAGTGAACATCAGGACACAACGACATATCTTGTACTTTCAAATCAAACGCTCGTAAAGACAAGCTAACGGAGCTGTCATTTTTTTTTTTTTTTACACAACTCAAGCCTGAGGTACATGGTGTGTCATGCGCGCTCTTTTTATGAACTCACTTGCTGGCTACCTGTCTGTGGCGCCTAATCCACTGCCCCAGGTGGAAAGCCGACATGTGAGCCAAGCGCTGCTCTACACAAAGTTGACAAACATCTTCGTTACTTTGCCATTTACACTGGGGGGCCAGGGGCTGAGCAGGGACACGGACACTAAAGGTCAATACATAATACGCAAGAACAGAGAGCTTTGTTCTTGCTCCCAGGGCTGCAAGGTAGCCCTGGTTTGGGAGTTCTTGCAGCTTGTTCTCGACACATCACCTGGGCAGAACTTTGTTGTTGCTCTTGTGTCCGACAGCTATCGTACGATTGGTCAAGAAATGTGTTCTGCATTTGTTCTCATTTTTAGTATGAAACATCCTGGCCAGAAAGAACTTTGTTCTTGTTCTTGCAGCCCTGGGAGCAAGAACAAAGTACTCTGTTCTTGCGGAGTACGTATTGAGCTTAACACTTGAAGACATACTTTCCGTCTTACACTGGACGATTATATTATGCGTGACCATGTAGAGACAGAAATGACGACCATGTAGAGGTAACCTTAAATGACTTCTGTTGTGATCTGGTGCTATTAGAAAATGGAATCAAATAAAATTAAGCCCCCCCCCTCCCCCCCCGCCGCCTTGGTGTCTCGCGACCCCCACTTTATGAACCCCTGATCTAGGCCGTCCAACCCGGAATACTTCCACACTCTGCTGTTCAGATGCTTTGGTGAGGGTATTGTGAGGACAGCTATGTTGTTTGCTAGTGTCCTGCAAGTCTCAGTCTCACAGCCAATCATTTCTGTTTTACTAAAGTGTCCGGAAGGCAAACGGTTGACCTGCCCTCAGAACACCCTCAGCCAGATCATACGGAGATTGCTTCAGATAGTCTGATGTGATTCTTGGCTGTTTAGTTTTAAATCAAACAGGTCTTGAAAGTTTGGATACAGCGTTTCACCCCAAGTTGAAACAATTTTCAAATTTTGGATTAAAACTACGAGCTAATTAGAAGCAGGCCCGGTGATTCTGTGTGAGAAAGCGTGTTGATATTTGAACTGAACACCACAACACGTTTTCTCTTTGACTGCTTTGCTGATCCTACAGCCACGTTACCCCATCTGTATCTCCCATTTACGCAGCCAAGGACGATGAGTTGTACCTGTTGTTCATTGTCCACATAATCACCCCCAGAAAAGACAATATGTTTGACATGACATTGAAGGAACCGTTGGGAAATGTACAGAATTTACATTTGGACAGAAAAATCGACTCCACGTTCAAGGATGTAATTTGGTCCACATTCGAGTATCTTACTGCTCTGTAATACCAAAAAAATATTTTTTTGAAATTTCACGAAAACTCCTAATTTGATAATCTCGCAAAAAGGCAGACAACATAATTGTTATAATATGACTATATGTGAAAGATCAATGACAGAACCTGTTACATTCAAAGCGCACCGGTGAAAACTTGATTATCAACATCATGGGTCTTTTACTCTCAAAGTTGTGGGTGAGCACGGCGACAGAGGTGTTGTTCTTATATTATGTGGGATCCGAGCAGTTCCTTACACCGCCTTGCTGTGGCTTACGGCCAGATCTTTTAAATTGCTTTACTGCGTAAGCCTCTGAGGAGAGATTAGAGACACTGTGATAACTGATACCGAAGTGATAGATGTCAAACCCAGGAAACAGGGTGTGATAGAGCAGTTGCTCACAAGGGGCTCTCCAACTATTATGAGAAGAGGGAGACGGAGTGGGGGCAGATCGACAGTTCATATTGTTAACGACTCTTAAAGACATAAAAGACAACTCCACTTGAATTTCGCCAGACTCTTCAGCATCATCTAGAACATTAAAACAAAGGCAGGCTTAAACTTGCCCCATCATTTTCGTATATCTATGTGAGTAGCAGGCCAGTGGACCAATAAAGGGGCATTCCGCAAAACATGTGCAAGGTGTGAGTGTTGGGCCTCTCGGACCTCCTCTAATATAAAAACAATAATGGCCTGCTCTTCACAGAGCGACCACTCCACACACACACACACACACACACACACACACACACACACTCACATGCACACACAAGCGAGCATGCGCGCACACACACACACACACACACACACACACACACACACACACACACACACACGCACAGGCACTTACAAACACAAGAGTAATTGTTCATTTCCCGTCGTTACCTAACGGTGGAACTGGACCAATTAGTGAGTTTGAGGGCTGATTTAGAATAAGATAAATAAACCCAGCGACCAACCGCACATGCCCACACACATGGAAACACACATTACAGCAGATGAGAGAAGGGGGGAGTGTGGGGCAGCAGGAGAGTTGCCGCAACAAATTAAGATACCGCACACAAGAGTCGCAGATTTTTCTTTTTCTCTTCTGATAAAAAAACAACAACATCCCCTTCTAGACCTGGCCCACACACACACACACACACACACACACACACACACACACACACACATGAAACGTTACTACAGCGGAGATCCAATCTCCAATCCAGTCCCCACCAAGACTGTAAAACCGTCCAGCACGCGCCGCTATGCTATGGAGGCTGCACTCGCCTTCAGGCACAGACTGTCGCTGCTGAGGTGGATGAGTTTCCCAATCACACACCTAGTAATATTTTTGAATTCTAATCAGAAAAACAATTAAACACTGAGGTGAACGTAGGTTTACTCTGTGAAGGAATTCAAGGAAAAGATGCTTCAAGCTACTCGGAGCAAAGTGGATAGAGATTTATGGCAATAATCGTTTCCGTGGGCAACGCATAAAATGAGCTGTCATTTGAAACGCTTTGAAAGCACTTGTCTTTGATATCAGATTAGAGAGGAAAAACACTGCTCAAGGGTGTGTGTCTGTTTGAGTGTGTGTGCATATGCGGTGGTGTGTGTTGTGTTGGAGAGGACTGCGAGCACTGGGAATCGGTGCTGTTTTATGTGCAGCTGCATGCAAAGGAACAAGTCATAAGAGATGGCTGCAGCGTGACACAATAAGTAGGCTGTCTATCAGATGTGTTCGCCCAGAGCAGAATTAGTCAGCTGCACTTAGACTTAGACCTATTTAAGTCAAATATCTGATTGCACTGAAAGCAAGAAGTTCATGATCTGTGACTGCTGCAATATCTTGTTTTGAGCAAACCAGATTGTCTGGTGCTTATGTTTACACCTCTCACACTTCAGCAGTGATTACGGTGTGTACATGAGTGTGTGAGAGGAATGGAGTGTGTGTGCTATCACATACGTATCTGGGGCTAGTGTTTAGCACCAATTAGGTGATGCTTTGTGGAAGCGGTGAGTGTGGCGAGCCTCTAACGGTGTTTTGGCCAAGGCCAGGAAACCACTGTGAATGCATTACCAGACAGGAAAACCAAGGAGTGTGTGTGTGTGTGTGTGTGTGTGTGTGTGAAGACCACCCAGACTGCCGAGGCTTTTTTTAGACAGTGGAGGTGAAGCATGAAGAATTGAAGAAGGGAAGATGAGGAAAAATGGGAGGAAACTGACATTGAGACAGATTAAGGATTAGAAATTTGTGATTGTGTGTATGGGAAGATTTTTGAGGACTTAGGTTGAGGTGAGTGCATGGACTTGAGTGCATGGACATACATACACACACACACACACACACACATACACACACACACACACACACACACACACACACACACACCCAAAGAGACAATTGGATTAATATTAAAAGCTGCTTTACTCTTGATATGGCTGATGTGTTGCTTGATATCTGGATTCAGAATGATCATTTGGCAAACAAAACACACACACAAACTGTACTTGCAAATGTGGGAGACAACATCCTTCCTCCTTGCGGTGGCCGTGACTGTGACAGTAGTGTGCGTGTTATTTAGTCATTATGTTGATGGAACGATTCCTATCACGAACAACCGGGGGTCACACTGTAAACAACATGTCTGAGAAACACACACATAAAAAAAGAGGGAGACTTTGAGAAGGATAGGGGGAAAAATAAGAAAATTGCCCGGACAACTGTGTGTGTGTGTGTGTGTGTGTGTGTGTGTGTGTGTGTGTGTGTGTGTGTTGTCAGTGGAGGGTCCTCTATACAGCAGCTATCAGCTCCAGCATCAGTGTCCTGGCTCCAGGCATCTCTGGTAGCCCCCCCCCCCCCTCCTCCCCGCTCCCTTCTCTCTCGCTGTCTATCTGTCTCCCCCCACTGATTTTGCTCTCCTCACCTGTTTCCTTAGGCCCCCTCTAGTCAGAAGAATCCATACATTAAGTGCTTGTGCATGGAAGTGTCTATATCAGTGTGTCTCCAGAGTAAGTATTGAGGCTGGTCATGTAACACTTAGTGCAAATGTACAGTCACTGATTCGCAGTGAGCTTCTCATTCAAAGTGAGTCAGTGCATAGAGCAGATTTGTGAAGAGTGTGGACCCGAGCCAAATGGTGCAAACGTTTTCAAGGGGTGTTCAATTTGTGTGTGTGTCGATCAGTGTTGGCTGTGTTCATTTGAAAAAGTAACGAGTTATAGTTACTGGTTACTTCTCACAAAAAGTAACTCATTTAGTAACAGAGTCGCAGCATTATAAAAGGAACTACTTACCAGGGAAAGAAAATAATGCGTTACTGTTTTAATCTTCAAATATCTCAAAGAATTTGGACCCCCTATTCATTAAATGGCACCTTAGAATAAAGTGTGTTTAATCATTTAAAATAAAACTGAATGTTGAATATGTTTAATGAATGAAATGGACTCTGAATAGAATACATTCTCAACAGAAAACATTGTACACTAATCTACACTCTTTTGAATGTTGCTGTGGGACAATGTATGGGACATTTTATCATCAGTAATGGAGATGTAATGCTGTAAACAGTAACTATTTTGATTGCCCTTTAAAAAAAAAATAAAAAAAATAACGCTGTTTACTTGCAATGCCGTTATGGGAGGAGATGTGTTGCATCTATGCCAACAAACTGTCAGCCGGGATGAGAATGGGTGAGGAGTGATGGACCTTAGATTATACAGAGGGAGGAAACGGTGACACCTGCAATCAAAGATGTTTTCCTTTTTTTTTCGAGGAATCTTTTTTTGGCCCTTCATTCATGTTTTTGTTCCCACAAGGTTGAAGTGTTTGCCTCAGCGTATCAATGCCTTAGGTCTCCGCTAGATTCCCTGGAGGCCTTGTGGTGAACAACACCAGAAAAAGCCACTTCCGCCTGCAACAAAAGCGATATTTATGCCAGGAGGGTGTTGGGGAGAGGGAATAGGCAGTTAGCGCCGTGGTTTGTAGCTCCGGGTGCAACCTGGGAGGCTTTTAAATGTCGCCCAGGGACAGACGGCAGGTAGGCAGGTAGACGACAACAAAGGAGACAATGACAATTCCCTTGGGATCGGCAGGCATTGGCCACAGTGTGCTCCGCCGCCCCACATCCTGTCCTTTAGAAAAGCATAGAAAACAATCTCGACAAAAGATCTCAAGGAGAACTGTGGGTGGAGGAGGCAGAGTGTGGGGAGAGGAAGTGAAATATGACTTTGGACTGTGTGCACAAAAACCTGCCAGTCACATGTCAATGTGGACTCCACAGAGCGGCTGAATTTGTTTGTTGGGGTCAGACCCGTGTTTGTTGACGGAACATGTAAATCTGTTATGTTTCATGTGATTCCAGTGTGACTACATGAGGGCTTTGGAATGTCCTCCCTGTGACGTGTGGTTGGAGGGTGAAGGGCAGCTTCTGACTGAGAGGATTCAGAATGTGGCCTGCGTGGCCCAGATTCCTCCTCAGCCCCTTTCCAACCTTGGAAATCCATGGGAATGCGTGTGCGTGTGTGTGTGTTTGTGTGTGTGTGTGCATGATTTGCACTAGACCTCTCATTCCCACCACAGAGAAGGCATTGTCCTTTCCTGGGTCGTGCAAAGACAAATGTCCCTAACTGTCCTGGTGCATATAAATGCATGTGTGTGCATCTCCATGCACAAGCACCCATGAAGCACTCAAGCTGTTTGATACGCTTATGGTTGAATGACGTGGCTGAGATGAGCTGTTTCCCATTTTGATTGATTTTCATTGTGAAAATCTCATCTTCTTTTCAAAGGAGCAGAGTCATTTGAATTTTATGTGCGTGACATTCAAAGGGCTGTTCAATTTTTCTCTCCGTTTTTCTATTCTCCTTTATCAGCCGATAGTTCGAAATAAAGTTAATAGTGATTTGAAGGTGGGGACTGTCATTGATTTCTAAAAACACTTAATGCCATCACCTGAAATTCACATTCACATGAAAAGGAAAAGAGCGCAGGCAATATTGTTTTAAAGATGCCAAATCATTTCATTGGCTGGAATAACTCACTTGAGTGAACCCTCTTCCCCGGCAAACACTGCACACACTCTCACAGCGAAAGACGGACATCTACACAACAAACAGAGATGATGGCTAGGATGCAAGAGAGATCAGAGCTGTCCTCCCGCCACCGTCTCCTCCACTCTGCTTTCAACCATAGTAAGAGTGTGGATGTTAGTGTGTTGTGAAGGTGTGGTTTTCCTAAGTAAATCTGATGGGGATGTGGGAAATATTGCTTGCACATTTCAAAGAAATGGTGAATGATTACAAATCACTGCGCTTTCTTTTCCAAAAAAGAACAACGTGCGATACAAAAAGAATGTGCCTCAGTTGCACACGATAACGTATTTACATGAGCGTTGATAGCAGTGTGTTTATGTACCTCGACATTCGACTCTCTCTGCTTAATAGCTGTGTGATCATTGGCCAGGCCTTCCAACTAAAGTGGCTCATGTGGGGTTGGCAGCGTGCAGGTGATGACTAGCAAGAGCTAATGATACTTAATGCACTGTTTCTGTCTCTCTGTCTCACACACACACACACACACACACCGAACGTCCTTGTGCGAAAGAAACATGTTGCACAAGCTTGAGTATAAATGGACACTCGCGCACTCACGTGCACATGCTAGCAAAATGAGAGCGAATGGCCCGTCCAATTCCCCCGTGTAGCGTCAACGCATCCCACGGACCATTGCTGATAAAGCCATGCGAGTGGGGATAGGCTATAGAGAATGGACCACTAGGAATTGGCTGAAAGGAACAAATAAACTATTACAGACACACTTAAATGTCGCACACATGTGAACACACCTCAGGGGACATGCTCGCGGAGCATAGCCAAATGTGGGTATAACTTCTCAGGAATGTCCTTAGAGTGGAGGACGGGATGTAGAAAACAGAAGGTGAAGAGGTGAAAGAAGGGGGAAAGGGGAAAGAAAGATACAATCTTTTTTTCAGAAGGCTTAATTGTGCAGTTTTAGGTTAACTGACCTGAATGCAGAAACAGCAGTCAGGTCACTCGGATGCCATTAGACAATATTATCATTTGTTGCTATGCGAGGACTTTACAGGTGCATTTCCCATCTGTTTTAAAGGGAGGTTAGAAGGAGGTCTGCCTCTGCAGCTGGAACCAGACTCACTCACGTCTCTATAACGTGTCTGAGAAAAGGCAAAAGAGGAAATCTGGACTTTTTACATGCGTGGCAAGGGACCAAACCAAATCTCTTTAAACCAACAGCAGCCACATGCCCTCATCAGGATGGAGTAAGATTTCATCAAGTGCTGATCTAAGTTCAGTTCTGGATCTTATCCGTGGATACTGTTAAATATATGGAGCAGATGAGCTGATCAGAGATCTGTGAGGGCAGCAGTAAAGGACGGAGCGAGAGCCAGCAGCGGATTTGAGCAGTCTTCTAACTAGATCCAGTGTCCTCCTGTTTCTGCCATTCAACCAAATGAAGTCATAATAGAGCCTGACACTAATACTCATCGGGTTTCATTTACTGTTGTATCCACTGCTGAGAATCTGCCTTAAATCACTGCGCAGACCAGAAACACCTCGGTAGAATATATGTTTTTTCAGGATTAAGGGAAAAGTGGGGAAATCTGTTGTAATCCTGTCCCGCACATAATTGGCATGTTTGTTCTATGTTAAAGAGGCTAACACCACCCCCCTCCCTTTTTTTTTTTTTTTTTTAAATCCTGTGTTTTCTTTGGGAGGAAGGCAAAAATGTTCTTTGGAATGTGTTACATACATAAAAAAACATACATGAAAGATAGATAAAACACACATTCCAAACAACAGATTAGTGACGAGCGGCTGGGCTTTGAATGCGCGTTTGCCCCCCGAAGCTGCCACACAACAGCTGCCTGTCAGTTCTGTCCACATGTTGGAGTTACTTGTATGTTGAGCAGCGCCGACTGTTCCAACATTTCCTGTCCCAGCACTTCCTGTTCCATTACTTAAGTGCTTGACCTTTCACCTTCCCATACACCCCCCCCCCCCCCCCCCCCCCCCCCCCCCCCCCCCCCCCCCCCCCCCACCCCCCCCCACGGGGGGTTACCACCACCACCACCACCACTACCACACCCCCATCTCACGACAGGGTGTGTGCAGAAGGACAAGGAACGGACATGAGTGTGTACATGAACGTGTGAATATATGCGTATGTGTGTGCACGATATACCAGCATATGAATAAGTCCCAGGGGGCATGAATATATTTCCCATGACATGGCCTCAGACTAAACAGGCGCTCTCTGCACCCAGACATCCGTTTGTCATTCTCTGCAAAACCGCAGCGAGTCGGACCAGGGCACGAAACATGGGAACACAAAAGCATCTACGCATCTCCCTTTTTTTTTGTCTCGTTATCTAGTCCCCCCCCCCTCCCACCCCACCTCTCCCTGTGTGCCTGCTCTTTGTGGCCCACTCCTCTCCTTGGCCCTCCATGTCCAGGTGAAAGGCTTCTCCTCGCCCTCTCCCCTGCTCCATGTGCCCCATGAATGAGGAAAAAAAAGGGAGAATAAAAGAGGCAAAGATAAAGAGAGAGAGAGTGCCTCCGGACACAAAGGGCAGTGTACCCCTCCCAGGAAGTCTGAGAGAGTGGGAGGGGGGAAAAAAAGCCCCACATCTTTTGAGGAAGGAGGAGGGCAGGACATCATTGTACCCTTCTTTCTGACTCTTTGTGTGTTTGCGTGTGTGTGTGTGTGTGTGTGTATGTGTGCACGCGTGTGTGCACGTAAGCTCATGTGTGACAGCGAGAGAAACTGAATTCCAAAGCAGTCAGTCTATTCAGATAGAAAAAAAAAAAAAGCCAACACACTTAGTTCTCAACCCTCACTCACAGGACACAGGCATCTTTTCTGTGTGTGTGTGTGTGTGTGTGTGTTTCTGTGTGTGTGTCTCGCACACACACAGAAACACACAACTGCTCACAACCATTTAGGCTCTTTAAGGCCGCACCCGAGCATTGACTACCAGTCGCATTGTCTGGCATAAAAGACTCCTTTCATCGTGGCGTTAACTGTTTCAAAGAGCTAAGCGGAGAGGATCCGTCTGAATCCCGCTGAAGACATTACTGTCACAGTTACTGTAAAAGACAGCCAAGGTGTGGCTCAGCCGCCTCGAATGCAGAACCCCTGCCCTCTGGGCAAGACTCGAGATGTTGATTTCAACTTAAGATCTATTACTCTAATGCCCCTCGCAGATAAGCTGCCTTCAAAGGCTCAGAGCTTCTAGCTATTACCGGCTGTTTGTTTGGTAAGAGTCTCCACCTGAGCGAGGGAGAGAGGAATTGGCAGGGAGGAGCCGGTGAAAGAGAGAGCAGAGGAGGAAGTGAAAAAAAGGAAGGCCTCGGGGTATGTGGCTCTTGTTCAGTGATGTCGGGAGTGTGTGTACTGTATATATAAGAGACAGTTATGAAAAACACCCCTCTCAGGGGCAACGAAGTAAGCCTGTTTGTTTACATGCGCTCCCCCATTATCCACGGTACCTCCATGCAATTCTATGCCTGAGCAACATGCCAGAAAGCTTCGCGTACGATTTCGGACGACAAAACGGCAGAATTCACCAAAGCGAAATGTATCAAATCATCTCCCCCCCCCCCCCCCCCCCACGCCCCCACCCCCCCACTCCCCTGTTCAGCTTTGTCGCTCTGACACATTTCAGCGCCATCTCTAAAAACAGACACCTGACTGCTGATCCCATCTGCCCGGGTCTGAGGGTACATTCACTCACCAGGGTGGTCCGTATCGTCACCCTCACAACAGCCGCCCGGAAGCGCGTGGTAGGGAGGGTGGATGTGGCACCGGTTGCGCGTCTGCGTCCGCCAACGTAAACAAGGTTCATATGATGTGGCCGGTTGTTTTGCTGCACTAAATCACCAGCTCTTGTTGCCAACGCTCCCAGTTTGCAACTGGCGACAATGGAGCTTTGATGGCAGGGCCGATAACATACTTCAGTAGTCTTGTTGACCGTGAAAGGGAAATATGATGAATCACATTATTGTAACTACTGGACTCCGTCACCCCACGCTCCGTTTGAAATTCGAAACACAGATGGTGAGAAAGCAGGAGTCTCTGGCATCGGGGTGGCAAACAAGAGCGGGAAGGGAAATGGTCACTGCTGTTGAATGGACTCATATCTCTGCTCCTTCATGCTTCTGTTCCCCCCTTAAGACAAGCGCCTCGCCACGCTTCCTCGACTCATATGGCATAAAGTATCAAGTGCTTTTACCTTTCTCACCCTGGCCAAGCCCCCCTCCCGTACAGTCGCGTGGACAGAAGCATGCAAATACACACGGTGATTTGCAGACACGCTCGAATAGATCTTCTCTATCGACGCGTGCTGCGAGTCTGCAGATCACGCGAGAACGGAGAGGACGAGGAAAAGGAAATCGTTCCTGCGTTTTTGCGGGTTACTTTGCGTCCATGCGAAATCACATGCAGGCACACGGAAATCGAATTCCTCTCCAGGCGAAACACATAGAGGGAGATCAGTGGGGACTTTTGTCAGCCATTGTGCTGATTCAGAGCAAAGGGGGATGAAAAGATCAGTCAAAGGGACGTGTGAGTGTGTTGGTGAGGGATAAACATGGGTCTGCGTGTCCGTGTCTATTGCTGCGGATACTGCTCAGGAGTTTCTAGTCTTTCATTCAATCACCGGGAGATGGAGATCTGAAAGGAGGTGATGTCTTGTGTGCCTCTGTCTGTCGAGTTACGTGTTGTTCTGGGAGCATTATCAAAGCTCCTTCCTTGACGTCTTGATGGCCAAGATAGGGCAAGACAGTTGCTCTTCAAATGAAAATAAAGAGAGGACAACATACCAAACTGACGATTTGTTCCCTCACACACACGCGCACACACATACACACACACACACACACACACACACACACACTGAACCACAGAGCAATCCGTTTCCATACACCCAGCGGCGTCAGTGAGTGATGTGGTGAATGCATGACCAGGGATTGTGCCCACCACATCTGCAGGCTGACTGGAAAACAATAGGGGTGTGAAAATGAGCGACAGACATCTTACCACACACACCGCAGCCACCTATAAATGGAAAATGAAAAATTGCACTGCACACACAGAGACGGACACGGACACACACACTTGCACTCCCTGTCTCTCACACAGGACACACACTCAGACCCAGAGATGCCTATAAAACGGGGGACTCAGAAAACTAAGTTCAAATCGTGAAACTCCCCCCGGTGCCAAATCTTGAAACACTCCCTTTCTCATTTCTTTTGTGGCCGTTTATTTGCGTTGAAAATATCTGCGCGTCACAGCGCCAGCCGACACAATGCGCATGTGGTAGTCATCAATCATAATTATCATGGTTTAAAAAAGCCACAGCTGTTATTTGATTTTAAAAACAAGGCATAGTGCAGCGCCTTCCAATGATACGTCAAGTTGTCAGCGGAGGCCTTGGCCTGCACAGCAGATACGTCTCTCTCTCTCTCTCCCTCCTCTCTCTCTCTCCCCGGCTTCCCAATGAGCTGCTTTGAGAGCACAGCCGAGCTGAGCTGCATTCAACCTTACCCCATGACTCACCACTGTGTGTCTTTATTTTTAAACATTTTCTCTCTCCATTGCTGTGTGTTTATTCTGTCTGAGTGAGGCCGCTGTTATGGACTTCACACAACGTTTGTTTATGGCTTCTTTAATCAGGACCAGATAATGGAGTGCTGTCTTCATCCATGGGCACATCCCGGGGAGGCGGTTTGTGTGTGTTCCTTCGTGCGTGTGTACCGCTTTAATGATTCCCCCCTCGAATGTTCCAATAAATATTTTCGTAAGTAAGATATTCGTACACAGACAATGCACAGGATTACGGTTTGCGTATGATTTGTTTGAAGGGCCTTGGGAGGTGATTATGTATTTCTTGCGCTATTTGTGACGTCACCCTGTCCTTGTTATGTCAATTTGTTTGTTGTTACTGCTCACTTCGTCATTCCATGGCAACATTGTTATCACCTATGTTTCCCTATGACTTTAATCAAGCAGTAAGGGATTCCACTTGTATTTATTCCCAAATCACAGCCTGAAGACATGGAACAGATATAATTGTACCAAACAGAGCCAAAATTGGGACAAACATGAATCATATCGTTTACATGATATCACCCTGTTACGTTTGTGGAGGGAATGACTTGAGGTCCCATGATCGCATCTATCATCAGGAACAGTGATCTGGTTCATGACATATAAGAAGTACCACATTCCATTTCTCTCTCTTTTTTTTTTTTTTTTACATAAAGTATAGTTTCATGCTGGTTTTAGGAGCTCATGGGGTTCAATATTGGGAATGAGACTATAACACACAGAAGGGCTTATGTGGAGTTTTGCCTGGATCGGATTAAGCTAAACTTTTCCTGACAAACTCGATGATCCATGTAACAAAATTATTTTCCCCTCACTCTGAAAACATTTAAAGGTTGTATGTGAAATGACTTCCATTTTGTTAGGGCAGAAATGGAAGATCATGTATGTATGTATGTATGTATGTGAGTTTATAACCACCCAGATTGTTGTTTCCATTCTTCTAGACTACGTTTAAATCTAAATAAAAATATTAAATGTTTATATTCAAGTACTTACACCTGGAGTGGGTCCCTATCTAAAAAAGCACTAAGAACACTTTACCTTCCCACTGTATTTCCCTTTCACTCCTGCACAATCTAATCACAAGCTTATCCATATCAATATTTGCAGGTGACGTGTGTGTATACACTAGCCCAGTCGACATTGTGCCGCAGAGCCGTAATAGAGTGCATCAAACATTTTTCAAAACGAGTGTTACGTTTTTTCCCACTTCCTCCCCTGAAGCTGAGCGTAGCTCACGCATGCAGATGGATACATCCAGCACCCCGTCATTTTGGCTGCCTTCACAAACAAACAGCCAGTGTGTCCAAACTCTTAAGTGTAAAGGGCTTTTGAGAGTACAGTTTACACTTGCTAGCCTGGTGGTCTGGCTTTATTAGCAGTGGATAGTGTCATACGCACGCATACAGATGCAGACACACATAAAAGCTTCATTCCTGAAACCTCGAGCAAGATCCCAAGGGCCGTAAAAACCAAAGGAGGGGTGATGTAACACCTCCTTGCTTTCATTGCCTTTATCAATGAGATGAGTGCATTTGTGTGCATGCGTGCACGTACGTGAGCATCCTGCGCCCCATCCTCTTTGATGGCAACTCAGCTGCGTCAACACTCACCCCCCGACACATACTTTCACGCCAAGCGTGTGTGTCAGGGAGAAATGGAGTGAGTCTAGGTTACAGCCCTGAACCAAGAGGAAAGGGGGGGGTGGTCTCCTCAAGAACCAGAGGGAGAAAAAAGAAGAGCAAGACAGAGGGGGAAAGGGAGAGATATGGAGGGAGACTAAGGGGTCAGATGTAAGGTAGAGTGAGACATCTGGAAAAGAAAAAGAGAGGCTGGGATGAGGAGGAAATTACAGCTGCCCAACAATGATTCATTGGGGAAAATTCTCCTCTACATCTCTCTCTCTCCTCCTTTTTTTGTACTCTAACCTCTCTACCCAACCCTACATCCCCTCGGTGTACTACTCCAATTCTCCGTGATTGATCGCTCAGTCAAAAGCATTTAAATGTCAGCAATTGTTTTTATGGCACAAGCACCTTGAAGGAATATTGATAAGTTGACCTCTGATTGATACTTTGACACTGATGCTCCCTTTATCTCTCCCCAGGGATTTGAGCATGAATAACATCAGTGAGATCCAGCCCAGAGCCTTCCACAGGCTGCACCTGTTATCAGAACTGTGAGTACACAATCAATCAGCTGGTGTTCAGTTAATAAACCTCCATTGTCACAACTCACAAGTCTTTTCCCAACCCAGTGACTTGTGCACTCCTCAGTGGGGGGGTGGAGGAGGAGGAGGGGGGGGGGGGGGGGGGGGGAAGCGGGGGGGGGGGGGGGGGGGGGGGTGATAGCTCTGGCCACCCTCTGATCTCGCCTACCAAGAGGCTGCCTGCAGCAACGTGATAGTATATCATGGGATGTCTGCATACGAGACGGAATCAAAGGGAACACGATATTCACCCTGAGAGTAAATATACGGTCCTCAAGGTTTTGTGCAGCGCAGGGTCTGTGCTCGGCATCCGAGCTGCTGATTTTTGACTTTGTTTTTCCTCAACGGCTCAGTGGGAGCAACAAACACGTAGACACATGCCCCCGCCAAGACAAATACACTCTATAGGAAAACATCAGGACAGGATAGGAGGGGAAATTTCAAAAGCTGGGATTTGCTAGGATGTAAAAAAAAAAAACTTCTTCTGGTAGGTAAGATCTTAAATTCAGGTATATCTGATTTTTTTTTAAAGCAAACACGCCCTTGTCTCTAAAGAAGTTTCTGATCCAGCGCTGATAGACAGATATCGATGGTTGTGTTGTTGACGACAATGGCATGTTAATGATGAGATTGTTTTACTGGTTGTTTTCAGAAAGATCTTATGGTGGTGTTGTCACTTTAATGTTGGTGCTCAAACGCAATGATCATTTAAAAAAAAAAAACACACCTGCAAAACTTTTCCTTGCCATGGCTTGTCAGCACTTGTGTCCAATAGGACTTAAAGCAGTAGCTATCATCAATCCTGTACCTCCTGTCCAGATTAGTGCTTGTGTTGTGCATCGCTTTGGATAAAAGTGCCTGCTAAGTGAATTGTAGAATTGTAGACTTTGAATATGACACGCACATGTAGCAGATTTCTTGACATTGACAGTTTGGTCAGCACGTGACCAAGTAGAAAGTATTGGTTTCATGCCTGTAGCACTGATGATAAGAAACACACACAGTAGAAAGAATCATTAAAAAAGATTCTGTATATGTTTTTTTTGGTCAACCTCATCCATATCTCATCCAGCCACTCTGCAGAAATCTGCTAAGTCTTGGTTTGACAAGATTTACCCTGAGGGTATGAATGTGTGTGTCATGTGTGGTAATTGAAGGGGGCTTACAGATTGTGTGTATGTCAGCCTTCACCTGATTCTTTTATGTCTGAACCCTGCAGTGCGTGTGCATGTATGAGAGGGTATGGAGTGAGGAACATTCCACTGTTTTCTTTGCTAATTTTTGCAAAAGCATAAGTTGGTGAAGAATGTTAAAGGTAAGCTGGATACCCCCCATTCAGCTAACTCTGAATCACAGTCAAATATAAAATCAAAACAGAGGAGTTGAAATTGGTGCAGGTTTGTGTCACATTGAAATTTCAGATTTACTTTACATAAAGTCCACTGATCAAATTGCCGATCTGTGATGGTAGATACAGAAGGTGGTTGGTTTGCCTCAGACACAGGTTCACCTGCAGCATTTGTCCGAGAGACAAAACACAGCTTTCGTGGAGACATTCTGATGCTTTGTCCCATTTCCTGTAAAGATGTTCCTGCCCCACAGCCATTCTTTATAGCTCTGTTGACCATTCCTGGTAACATGCTGAGATGACGACGATGATGATGTTTCAAGAATAGGGAGAAGCACATTTTTTGACATCCTCTCCTGTCCCGAACATTTAGAGAGATGATGCATGGCGAATTATGGTCAACTCATTGTAATTACAGCAACTTAAGGTACTTAAGTTAAAGACAAACTGGTCGGTTTGAGAAGGACTGTTTGATGTGGTTCTGCAGCACTTGTTGGTAGCACAGCGAGAGGCGAAGTGAGAGGCATGTTGTGACTGGTAGAGTGATGAATTGTTTGATGTCAGGATCTACCTCCCTGCCAGTTCTCCCTCACTATCTCCCTTCTTTCAAATGCACTTCTGTACCCCCACCCCCCTCCAATCTCCACTTAACTGCAGGCTATTGCAGGTTGCAGTCGTTGCCTTTGAACATTTTAAAAACTTTTTTGCCCTTTTTTGGTATTCGCAGTATTCTTACAAACCAAAACAATTGTGCTCCAGGCAAGAAATCCAGCTTTCATGTAGTTAGGAAGCAGAGAGAAAATAAAATCTGATGGGTGATACATATTAGTATATTTCTGAAGTACATTCTCATTCTGTTGGTCATCTCTTGACACAGTTATCCTCTCTTTATTATTAAAGTACAAACACATAATCCTTTTACACACCAAATTAGGTGAGTGAATTTACTTGCAAAAGCTGGTCGCTAACTTGCCAGGCTAAAGCTCCTTTTGATTCTTTGCAGCAGTAACATTGATACAATTCAGATGCCACTTTAATAGTCCCAACCTCTGGCCCTCTCTCTAACTCCCATTAAATCCTTTTATTGATCTCCTCTTAATGAGAGGGCAGCAGGCGCAGAGACACATCTACCTGATGTATCAAAGATATCACCTTTCCTAAAGATTCCTCGAGTTATCAAAGGTGTGTTTTTTCTGATCTGAATGCAACCCTCTCACTCCCCAAAAGCCCTAAATACTTGATAAAATGATAGTATTTTCTGCCAATCATCAGGATAAAAGCCCATGTTGTTTGTAACTCTAGAGCTTTTTTACCTTTGAACCTGCTCTCAATCAGTTGTAAAGGATGACTCTGTCAAGCTCGTCTTATCATTATCTGTCGCTGTCACTCATGTCTTAACCACAGAGCTGAAATTGGACAATTCCAACTGGTCTGACAAGTAAAATAATCTCACTGGATTTTATCAAAGCCCCCCGTGTTGCTTTCATCCCCCTTTTACCCACAATGTTTTCATCTTATGTCAATGTGAAGAGCTTGCTCCTGTTATCAGCTCAAGTCTGACATTCTGATGAATCCATTGTATCTTTGGCAGTATCCTCAACCTCTGGAATATCCATCCTGCAAAGGCTTTTGCAGCCCTGTGAAAGTGATCTAAGGTGCTATCCAATTATCACACAAATGAAATCCAAATGTAAGAGGAGAGAACTGGTGAATAGAGGCGGATGCTGCCCTGCTTGCCTTTCCCCTTGGTGATAAGATTGTCTGCTGATAGGTCAGGAGAATGACGTAGGTGAGGGTTAAGGGCTTACGTTATTGGCTATGTTGATACTCCAGGTGCACAACACAGCTGGGACAATCTAGGGCAATTAAAACTTTTCCTTTTAGTGTTGCCGACATTGGGTTTTGTCTGTTTGTCTCATACGTTCCCACAAACATGCACCCACACACACCCAGATATGCGGTTTCAACAGGTCTATATTTTACTACAGTAATTTCAGAGGTTAACGCCAGGTTAAGTGGTTGACCTGAAGGTTGGACCGCTGAACAGAAGGAGGGATAACATGTCTATTGATGGACCGGGGCAAACAAAGGTCACGCATGCATTACCAATGCATGAACTTCCCACCTCCTGATACAGTGTGTTGATTTGCTCCATCTTCTTTAATTCATTATCAGCTCCTATCAGGCATCCCAACCCGGCTGCCACTATGGTGCTCTATCACCACCTGAGATATAATGTAAAGACATGAGGCCGTCTCTGTGTCTAGATCTCCAATCTTGCCTTTTTGTTTATCACTTTGAGGCAATAGGACATAGCAATACGAAAGATAACAAGCAGTCGGTATGCTTCAGTAAAATCCCATCTGATATGCTCTAGATAGAGGGGTGTTCTGCACCTTGATTACCAGTGGCACCATTCCCATCGTTCTGTCATATACATGTGAACTATACTTCTATTTATTATTTTATCTGTGAATCATTTCAAAGAAGCTGAATTATACCGAGGTGGAATTTTTATCTACACTGACCAGGTGCCAAGAACAATTCTAACCATCCCCAAATCAGTTCAAAGGAAAAAAAAAAACAGTCGGAGCCACAGTTTGACAAGAGCAAGGCGCCTTTCATTAGAATGAGATTGATGTGGAACAACTAGGAGGCTAAGTGTGGAACATTCACTCGTACGTACAATGATTTACACACAAGCACACACACAAATACACACACTGATATCATGGAAACACTTAGTCAATGGCAACCATCGGCTTTCTGTTGATGTCTATCAAGAACGTCTGAACAGTTCTTTCCTTTTTCAATATCCATCTTTACTTTCGACATAATTATCCATTGACAAATGAAGTCTGCAAAAGAAGCATGACTCCACCCTAATACTCTTTTGGCTCAAATTGTGCAGCTAATAGAGAAAGGCTGGGCTGGCAGTGCGACGTGCACATCACTGCATGACCTTAACTACGATGTTTGTTTTCTGAAACTATAAATTACTGGAGCTCCCTGTGTCCCATAGAAAAAGATATTTCGTTTTTTTTTTTTGGTGCTACTTGTACCTATATATATGGTGCCTGTCACCAATCTTTGAGCAAGAATGAAGAGAAGTAAGGATCTTTGCAGGAAGAGGCGTAGATACATTTGAGTTGTGTCAAGACATCTGCATGGCCCGATGGAACTGTTACCTCGGGAAAAGTACAGATTCAAAAGCTCCCTGCATGTGACTGGCTTGTGCAGTTTGCAGAAAATGTAGTGAAGCAGCAGACGAACAGTTCTCAGAGAGACAATAAATGCATGGTATACAGGTTATCTTCATTAGTTATACGGCAGATTGAAGACTGAAATGAACTCCTTTATGTCTAACCATGAATGAATGTTACAATTTGTGAGGTCAGAGCACTGAAGTTATGACAAATCGACTCCTTTTCATCTGCATCTTTCATCTGGGGAGATATATTAAGACATTATGTGACACTGTCGAGGCCAATTTGACTGTGGTTAAACAGCATCACTAAAAGCCAACAGCTTGGATGAGGATCAGTCCATTTTATTTTCTAGGATGCCGATGTGGGTCTGCAACCGTGTGTGCGTGTTTTTGTGTTTTGTGTTATGAGATTTGTAAGATTTCAAAAGTAGGCCGAGTGTGAGATTTGGCAGGCGCAGGTGGGGTTATGTGGTCTGCCACTGCACAGTAATAAGACCGAGACATGTTGACATGAGTATCACGTGTCAGAGGGAGTTTGCTGAGAGGCCTCCTCCATTACCATCTGGATGATAGTAGTTTGGAAAGGCAGACCACCTTCTCAATCAATATTTCAGTATCCTGGCCCTGATGGAAAAACTCAGCCGGAGGCAGGCTGCTTAGCATAAAGTTGAAATGTCAGGCAAAATGTCACCTGTAGAGCAACAGCATGGGGAGGACGATGCCAGCAAGTAACGTTTAACGTGTGTGTGTTTAATAGAAGTGGGTGGTCTCAAGCTGTGAAGACCAAATCTGTGTTTAAACTGTGCTTCCAGCTCGTGACCTTGAGTTACTCGGCTGGACTGCATGTTATTTATTTGGACATCTTATACACACTCACAAATGACCATTAGGTGCTGTGTTTGATAAACAAACTGATTGGATTGCTTGTGTGAACGTGTGTGGTTTTCCTCCCTTGATGTCCTCAAGGCCCCTTCAAAACAAGACCAATTTACTTCAAGGACGTGGAAAATAGCACATGCATTCAAGCTCATGCACACATACACAGGGTCCACCTTGCTCTGCACGCACACATAAACACAATTGCCTATGCACAAGCAAACATAATTCCACACTGCACTTGTTGACCCAGTCTCAGTCTCATTCAATTCAGTCTTTACTCACTCATCAGCGCTCCAAGCATTGGTTAATGTTTCAGGGTGTGCTCTGGGCCAATGGCAACCACACTGAATGGAATAGAATATTGTTATTTGCATACTGCTCCTTCAGTAACCCTGCTGCGAGAACTTGAGGATGAAGTCATATCACAGCTCAATCCAAAAGCACAGAATAAAGTAAAAGGCAAAAGCTCTCTCATGAGACTTTTTACGACATCTCATTTTCCCTTTTATATTTTTTCCTTTCTCATTTTGATCCTCATCTTTCTCTTCCAGGCGAATCTCAGGGAATCAGCTGAAGTATATCTCAGGACATGCTCTCCAGGGTCTCCACAATCTTAAAGTTCTGTAAGTTACCGCCTCCTCCTCTTTCCCTCTCCCTCCATATATCCCCCACCCTAGTGGTTCAAAACCTCATCATCTCAGGTGGGTTGTTCCATTCCAGCTATTTTTTTCCCTGTGCTCCTGCCTTGAATAAAACACACACGGCATGCATCATTAACTGCAGTTAAAGTTTATGGGCTAGGGGAGACCTGCCCAACCTGCTGCTCCTTCTTTGCCCCAAACAAGCCGTGTTTCAGTTGCAATTATACACACACACACACACACACACACACTTATGCACACACTCACAGGTGTAAAGCAGAGACCCCCCAGCCATACCACCCACTGAGGTAACAGTAAGCGACAAAGAAATGAACTCACAAAAAGACATGCCGGTCTGTTCTCTTAACACCCCACTTCTCATATTGTGTTCATGACTTTATAATCCACAGCCATCAACTGTTAGCACTGCTGTGAAGTATTAAATCACAGAAAAGAGCGAGGAACCACATAATCCATAGCACTCTTTGACCTGTGAGTGCGAGACCTAATGAGTTGTGGCAGTAATTCTAGTGGGTGCAAGACAAAAGTGTTAAGGCTGCTGTCATGAGCGTTGGCACAAAACTTCAAGGCCTTTCGGAGCATGTTTGCGGTGAATAATAAACCTCGCTCGAGTACTATGGTTTGAAATTTGAGAGAATGCATAGAGATTACCGGGCACACAAGTCGTTCCTCGTTCAGCTTGTCTTGTGAAACTCAACGAGACAGAATGAGTGTGGCAGCCATGAGTCATTATTTCATTACTGTGGAAGGACGCGCATTTCCTAAATTCACGATACACGTCTGCAGGCATTCATGCTTCACAAAGCAACGCCCCAAAAACTGTAGACAGTCCATTTGACTTCTGAGCAGCTGAGCTGTTGGTTTCCTCTCTCAATATATTTCTTAATTCAGAATAAATGCTCAGCTGCATTTGTATCGGGTACCCGCATGTTCCATGCCCATACACACACACACTCACTCACTTGTCAATACACACCACCTCACTTGATCGTTCACGCTCATGGCTTCTCATACCACTGCTGTGCAGATGATACCCAACTTTTCGAGTCATTCCCACCCGATAACACATCCGTCTCTGAATGCAGCAACACGTCAGGTTTTCAAACAGGCCAAAACTGCATGCGTCACTCCGCTTTTCAAATCCCTCCACTGGCTCCCAGTTGCACCCCGCATCAAATAGAAAGGCTTGGTGCTTGCTGACAGAACAATACGCAAAAAAGCTACTGCCTACCTGGACTCCCTCATCCAGGTCTACACTCCCTCCCGCCCACTACAGTCTGCCAATGGAAGACGACTGGAGATGCCATCACAACGAGGCCCCAAGTCACGAGCTAGTTGCTTCTTCTCTGCAGCTCCCCGGTGGTGGAACAAATGACCCAACTCTATTTGATCCACAGAGTCGCTGTATACTTTCACGGAAAAAGCTAAAGACCCAGCTTATTCATTAACACGTCTCCACTTACTCTTGACTCTTGCCCAAATCCCTATCTGATCCAGTTTCTGATCCAGCTCTTATAGACATATATAGACTTATAGACAGATATCGATGGTTGTGATGTTGTTGATGAAAATAGCATATTAATGATTAAGATTGCTGAACTGGATCTTATGACGGTGTTGATGACACTCTGATGTTGTTACAGATGTAAAACATTTTTTTGATTTTTGCTTTTGCACATCGCTTTGGATAAATGGACATCTGCTGAATGAACTGTAGAATGATATCAACACAAAGGCATCAACTTCATTGTGACAGTGGCACATCAGAGACTCCACACGCAAACGTCTGATCACTGGCCGCCATAAAGTACAGCTGAAATAAAGGAGAGAAAGGCATAAAGAGAGGGAAAGGGGGAAAGAGAGAGCGCTATTGTTTGCTCCCCAATTTCTCCTTCCTCTTTCCTTTATTCTTCTGAGGATGACATCAGTAGCCCACCCAAGGAGCGTCTCTCTTTCTTTTCCTCCATCCTTCATCCTCTGCTTCTCCTTTCCTTCTTGTGTCAGATTTCCCTCTCTATGGAATTATTTGTGCTGCCTAACGCGCCCTCCTACACACACACACACACACACACACACACACACACAGAGTTTGACCATTTACCAACTCATCTATCTGTATGTGCTTTGTAGAATGCTGCAGAACAACCAGCTGGAGAGACTCCCAGATGATGCTCCATGGGACCTACCCAACCTACTGTCCTTGTAAGTCTCTCACTTACTCACACATCTACACAAACTAATAATGCTAGTCATACCGAATCCACCAGGAGGGGAAACATCCCTGGCCACCCACCCACACGTCTGAGTTATAACCGCAGCGCAGGTAAAATGTACTCACTGACATATTACAGACCATGCCCCAACAGCTCTGCATTCAGCGCCGTGGTGCTATAGGCAATGGGAGTCACAGCACAAGTGTGTCAGCACAGTTCATGGTAGCATCTGGAAGCCATGAGGGAAACAGCAGACACTATAGGGAGGGGAGAGCATCTCCAATGAGCTGTGAAACAACCCCATTTTCCATCAATTCCCCCTCTTCCTCCTCCATTTCTCTCCTCCGCTCTTCTCGCACCACCCACACCGCTATCCCCCTGGCTAATGAGACTATTTGGTGGCTTAATTGTTTCATCTGTGGGGTCAGTGTTCATTTGTATGTGCGCGTGTGTGTCAGTGTGCGTGTGGACCACCTCATCTGAAAGTGCTCACCGCCCATCCCACACAACCCGTCTCTATACCAGCTATGCGCCGCACATACTTCCACATTCCCAGTTTCCAAATTAATGATTGTCGATATGTAACAAAGCTGTTTCCCTAATCAGACAGACTCTAATTGCAGGAGTTGCAACAAAGGTATTGCCGCCCTGCCACCGAACCTGCATGCACATGTGCAAAATCTCTCTCTCTCTCTCTCTCTCACCACACATGCACACGCGCACGCGCACACAACACACACACACACACACACACACACACACACACACACACACACACACACACACACACACACAGAGCTCACGAACAAGTACTGCATTACAGGATGTACTTCTGCCAGTGAATGAACCATTTTTGCTTATAATCAAGTCTCTGTCCTCGGGCTGCATATGTGGACAAACATGTGTGGTCTCTCAATTTCTTCATATAGAGATGCTCTCAAGTAATGAAACATGCACACAGACAGACATACACACACGCAGACAGGCATACACACGCACACACACACGCACGCACACACGTGCACACACACATACACACACAGAGGCACACCTTGTCATTACAGTAATGATAAGCCCAGCTGAAAAAGATTACTAAAAGGGCTTTGGGGAATGAAGCTTGTTGGCGCCTCTAAGTGACATAAAACAAACCAGGTAAAAAAGACAGAGACAACATCTAAGTCAGGACAGGGATCTTAAGAGCACAAATGTGGAAGGAGATCTTTCATCGCGAATAATGAATTCTTTAATTTTGGACATGAATCCTTTAGTAGGCAGAGAACCGAACCTAAGTCGGTACATTTGTCTAACTATTTCAAACAGGCTAATTGAACTAAACAACGACACAGTGTGAGTGGCGTTGTTTAGTTCTGTGCCATCACAAGCAGACAGATGTGTTTTGGGTCCCAAGCCACAGGTTAAGTAATTTAATCACCACATGATGAGTTCCACAAGCCACATTAAGTCAACATAACCCAGTGCTGTTTTATAGTCTTGAACCAATGTTGTGATTCTTGCTTCTCCAACTGCCCTCCCCCTCCACACACACACACACACACACACACACACACACACACACACACTGTAAAACTTTGGCCATCTGGAGAATTAAGCCAGGGGAGGCGAGTCCATAGATTTCCTGGATCATTCAGGCGAACTTTCTCTTTCTGTCTCTATTTCTCTCTCCTGTAATTGTACCTCAGACTTTGATCTGATGGACAGGAAATAGTTGCTGCTTTATTGGCTTCTGTGGAACATTCCTCGTTCTGTCTGGACCTTCGACGGACCTGGCAGGTCCACCCAAAGGAGCAATTATTATTCTGCCCTGGAGAACAAGCCAGAAAGTTAAAGGGTCTTCCGCAGCTTTCATCATTCAAGTCGGGGTCAGCGACAAACAATGTCCACATATGTAACGTACAGGATGCAGAGGGATGATGTTCGGCGCTGGAAAGGAAAATCTATGCGCAGGAAGCGGAGAAGATGAACAGTTCTTGAAACTATTTGTCCGTGTAATTACACATGCTCATGTGAATCTATATGTATGCAGGAGGGTGTCCTCTGTGAGCATCTGCCAGTGTATACAGTTGCCTCTTCTGATGGAAACTTTCCCTGGGGAGAAAAGCCCAGAGTTCAGAGTTCAAGTTCAGATTTCACTTTGATGATGTTGTTTGTTTGGCGAAGCCTCCGAGAGGCGAGGAGGCTGAGGAGGAGCTCTAAGCTGTGGTGCGGAAATCAAAGACCTTCGGTGGAAGATTGATATGGGGGATGTTTGAAAGACGAACAAGAGTTAAGGAGTGAGACGCAGAGGGGATTGCAGTGGCAGGCAGAGCATCAATGGAAGATGCAAGAAACAAAAAGTGAGTGTGAGAGGGAGCCAGAGGGAGGAAAAGGAGATTAATGAATGAGTGTGAAGGGCCTAAGAAAGAAGAATAGCAGGAGGAAGTGGTTTCAGCTTGTCAACTCTGCCCTGAGGGGATCATTCATCACTGTGGACCATGTGTATGCATGTGCACATTTGCGTGTGGTGTGTGTGTCACAATCCACACAGACACAGCCTGAGCGATGAAGACACAGCGAGACAGAGGGACAAAGATGTGTTCGGCTTTTGTGTGGCTGACGAGCGAAAAGTGTACGAGTCTGTCGTTGGCTGGGGTGTGTGAGCTGTGGTCAAATCAGGGCGACGACGAGAATATGATGCATGATATGATGAAAAGTGCGAGAGAAGGGGACCAGGCGCATCTCTAACCGTTGCTCCCTTCATTCCTACGACTGCCTTCCCAGTTTCCCAGACCCAGAGAGAAGACGGCTTTCCACCGGATAAATAAAGCAAAGAAACAGGCGTCACCACAAGCGCTCCTACATGTCTCTGTGTGTTTTTCTCATCTTGCATTTCATACATGTCTCTGCTAGTCAAGCGAGACATGGATTAATTAGCATGGGAATAAATCATAATGAGACGCGTCTGAGAAGCTGCATGAAGATGAAAGTCGGGGAATAAAGAATGTGTAATTCTCATAATAACCTTCCTGCAAACCAGTGTGTCATTGCCGCAACACACGAACCTTACTGCACGCACGGGCCCCGATACACAAACATACCGTACCCCAGGCTTAGTGACTGTCTTGCTAATCTTAGTTCCTCTCGCCCTGCAGGCGTCTCGATGCTAACCTATTGTCTGAGGTTCCGGCTGGGACTTTTCGAGGGGTTCGCTCCCTGAGACATCTGTGGCTGGACGATAACTCCCTCACAGAGATCCCCGTGACAGCCCTGGACTCGCTGCCCTCCCTGCAGGCCATGACGCTAGCCCTTAACCAGATCACACACATCCCAGATCACACATTCACAAACCTCTCCGCCCTTGTTGTACTGTAAGTGCCATCTTGAATTGTTTACATAAAACTCTCCTGAGCGTTGATTACTCCGTTGAACGGAGAAAACAGATCTTCCACTGACCGAAAACATGGAAAAGGTTTTTCAGAGTGATTCAGATTTCTTTAAACGTCATATATTGTGACCATTTTTCAGCCATCTCCATAATAACCAGATCCAGAGCATGGGTACGAGGTGTTTTGAAGGTCTGCGCAGTCTGGAGACACTGTGAGTAACTTCTCACAGTTCCACGAGCACTAAGACACAAGATACACAAACATGCTTTGAGAAACCACCGTGGCACTTTTACAATCCCATAAACACAAACAGACAAAAAAGTACATGTGTTCACCCTGAAATTTCTATTTCACTGGCCAAAATGAGTACCTCCACTGTTTCCCCACAACAAAACGCAGGCTCATCATGATCAAGTATCAACATCTCTTTTGTGGGGTAGAATTTAAACTAATCTCATTACCCTGGAGAACAGTAGAGTACAGTACATTAGAGTCACCCCAATAGAAATAAAACCTCACAAATGTGTTTAACCATGAGGTCAATTTACCTTTATATATTAGTTGTGTTTGGAACACCTCTGGTTAATCTCTCATCAAAATATATATATACCTTGTATAAAAAACAATGAAGTGAATTGCTAACTCATTAGCTCAGTTTATTGAGAGTAATTCCTGAATGGTGGTCAAAGATACAACATGTGATAAAGGATGAAAACGTGGCTATGGAAGGGTTCTTTAAGTGTATGTGCTATAACGTTGATAAATAGACCATGACCACACAACAAGGGGGGAACCACGGGCAACTGACACAGCCTGATGAGGGAGGTGGTGAAAGAAATAGAGAGAAATTAGGACAGCGTAAATGAGTCTCTTGTAAAATTCTCGGTGGTCCGATGGAAACACCGTTTCTGGCATGCCACTTAAGAACCTGTGGAAATACAAAAAAACCCTCAAAACTTTTTATGAGCATGTGTGTGGGCACGTTTGCAGATAAGTGAGTACAGTATTCCTGCCTGTGCTCTCAGAGAAGTACAGGCAGATTAACATTTAACTTTAAGCAATTACTCTAAGCTGGGAAATGTAAGAGAACGGGTTCTAAGTCAGGGGAAGCTATGGTTTAAGACGGGAAACTGGAGAATGAGAAAAAGAGTGATGGCGACCAGAATAAGTTGTGTTAAAGTGTTTGGACCCTCGGTGGAGAGACGGATGATTCAGCAGGATAAGATGACAGGTGTCATTGACGTGGGGATTGCGCTGGTATGAGGGGTTAATCTCTCACAGCGGCCTCACTTGAGAGAAATATGAGAGACCATCTGCATCACCAGCACTCTCCCCAACCCCTAGTGTGTAATATAAAATCATTACTACGAAAAGCCGTCCAGAGGACTGCTGGAAAATACAGCAGCATACGCAAACAAAACAGAGAAGCAGAACCAGACAGACATTTCACAACGCACACGCACGCACACACACACACACACCTATCAAGAGTTCATCAAAAGCATATTTTTGTACTTTGAGAGAATCAAAACAAATCCATTTGAGTATGGCTTTGTGGTTTTAGATACCTTTTAATCTGGGGAGCTGAAGATCTTTATAGACCGCACACATGCCCAGGCATCGGTCTTACATTCTTGTGTTTTAGCACAAAGGAGGACATCTAGAGTTACATTTAAACAAGAAAAACAGTAGAAGGTCATTCTTCTTGCCATCTTAACACAAGTCATGTCAATTCAAAGCGATGGTTGTTTTGATAGTGTTTCCTGGCAAACTAATCAGAGGCAGACCTAAATAACTAGGTCAGAGCAGCAGGGGCCAAGGGTCACATCCAAACTTCATATATACGGTGGAGAGTTAATGGCATACATGTGCAATCAGACACACTCTCACACACCAAATAACACAATATGGTCAATTTGGATTCTTACAGAGAACCCTCATCATGTTGAGAACCAAGTGTTGTCATATGTTTAATATTGTTTATTTATTTCTCTCTCAGTGATTTAAATTACAATAATCTGCAGGAGTTCCCTGTCGCCATCAGGACACTTAGTAAGCTCCAGGAACTGTAAGTATCCGCACACACACACACACACACACACACACACACACACACACATGAAAAACACACTTGCCGGCATGACTATCATGGTTTGCATTATCCCAAGTAATCCCGTTAAGTGATTTTAATGTGGCACTCGGATACAATCTCTCTTGCTCTGAGCAGGTGCTGGCTATACACCCACGCTTCTTCTGGCCCGCACGTACACACACAGACATGTACGCACATACACACACACACACACACACAAACTGTGTTTTTCCCTCAGCTTCAGCAGATGTTCTACTGTGCATATGTGTCACAGGAACAAGCGTATGTGTGAGTGTTTACATCTCATGTGTCCAAAAATGTTTTTCAGCTGTGCAATGGCAGGTGCAACATGAGGAGATATGACTTTCCTCTCACTCACAAACGAACTTGTGTGGCACCAAATGCACACAAACAAAATCAAAAACGAATTGATGTCTGATAAATCATATGCTCTTCTATTTGCAGGGGATTCCATAACAACAATATCAAAGCCATTCCTGAGAGGGCATTCGTGGGAAACCCGCAGCTCCAGACCATGTAAGCTCAGCGCTCTTCTCAGTGCTTTACTGTACACATGTTGGATCAACACATATTTGACATATTTCATGTCATTAAGTCATACACAAACAACAATAACAATAATAATTATATATCACCCTTGCAGTCATTTCTATGAGAACCCCATCCAGTTTGTGGGAAAATCCGCTTTCCAGTTTCTACCCAAGTTGCACACTCTGTGAGTATGCGGTCAGTCGAAAATATTCCCGTGAGTTAGCCCAGACAGGGTTTAAATCATCCTCTGTTTCCTGCAGTGAGAGTTGAGTGGACCTGTGTAGCGGTGATGTGTAAAGAGAGAGTGTGTTCTAAGAACATGTTGAATGCTGCGATTAATGATATATATTGACACAGCAAAAATAGCCTGTGTTGATGTTGGACGAAAAGTCTGATTGCAGAAATGATTGCATGTGCATGCATTTGTGTATGTGTGTGTGTGTGTGTGTGTGTGTGTGTGTGTGTGTGTTTGAGATTGACAAAGTGAGAGTTCATCTGACAGATTTCTCCTCATTTGACTGCAGATCACTTAATGGCGCAACCCAGATTTGTGAATTCCCTGATCTGAAAGGAACCAGCAGCCTGGAAATTTTGTGAGTGTCTCCTTTATCCCCATGCACACGCAAGTAACACCATACACACGGATGGCAGTACTTCATCGACAGAGCCTTCGCCACATGTAACAACGGACAATAACAACAAAAGAATGCGAGTGAACACAGGGTTTAAGGGTCAAGGGAAGTGATGCAATCCCTGGTGTCCAAATACATGGGAGAGAAAGGACTGGAGAGGGACAACAGGATGGAGGGGTGGGGGTGGGGGGGGAAACACACGAGAATAATTGTGTTTTTGAATTCTAGGAAATAACAGGAGTGTCAGAGAAGAGATAGGGAGGAGCAGGAAAGTTATGCCAGCCAGTGACAGGTTGGGTGAACCTTTACGGCTCCCTGTCCGACCAAGTTCAACGCAGAGGACGGGAGAATCCCTTCGCTCGCTTGCACTTCGACAATGATCGGAGCATTCTCTCTTTCTCCACAGGACACTCACCCGGGCTGGTCTCTCTGCTCTCCCTCTGGATCTATGCGAGCAGCTGCCTCGCCTCAGAGTGCTGTGAGTATATACCCACACAATCAGGAGGGGGGAGGGTGGGGTGTCCGAGAGGGTGAGAGGTGCAAAAGCGATACACAAAACCCAACTGTGGAGAGCACTCCCCCCCCCCCCCCCCCCCCCCCCCCCAGCACCCCCCCCCCCCCACGCCCCCCCCGCCCCCTCCCCTCCCGCCCCCCAAGCAATTGCTGGTACAGTCACTTCACGATGTAATCCAATCGCCACCCCCCACAAAATCATTGTCCTGTGGTATCGCCTTGCTCACAGCACCAAGTGTTCAACCAAATAATTCTGTCACCCCCATAATTTCCCATGCTATAAATCCACAGCTGGTCACTGTGTGTGTGTGTGTGTGTGTGTGTGTGTGTGTGTGTGTGTGTGTGTGTGTGTGTGTGTTCTTTGTTTATTGTTGTAGGGAGCTGTCTTACAACCAGATAGAGGATTTACCCAGTTTTTACCACTGCTCTGCCCTGCAGGAGATGTGAGCCACTCCCACAAACACACACACATTGGCATTCAAATCAATGTTGTGATCAATTTCCTCCCAAGAGTTGATAGTACATTGATCTATGCAAATGTTTTTTTCTCTACAGAGGACTACAGCATAACCTCATCAGGAGGATAGAGTCGAGCACCTTCCAGCAGCTCACCTCTCTCAGAGCACTGTGAGTCAACTCCAATGTTATTAGTTACTTTCTTTAACAACACTGTCAAGACCAGTTGTTCACAGAATGTGATGTAATAGACAACATGTAACTCTTTAATCAAACTCAAATCGGTCTGTGATGGTAAAGTCAGAGTGTCAAAGGAATGACATTTTTATGGCCATTCCAGAAATTCTCATTGCACCGGTGTCCTCGGCCAAGTTATGGCTGAGGACACCGGTGTAATGATTATGTAGCAAGATAATCTCAACTAAGATGATATTTGAAATGTAAATAAAATCTCTAGAAATAAAAGGATAATTTCAGACTAACAAAACAATCTCAAGACTTCATTGTCTCACAAAAACAGTATCATGATGTATAGTCTTGCCGACTGCCAATCGTCTCACTTGTTAATGACCATATCTTTGAATCAGTCTGAGAGCATCATTTCTTCATTTTGTTTCAAACTTAATAATGGAACATAAAAGTCTCATGGGTCAGTATCTAATACAGATCGTATTGTAGGCCTGTAACTGAAAAGTCACTTGAAACAAGCAATGACCTTAAAACAATGGAACTGGAGGTGTAACTTACAAACTTACTTCAGCATTTTATGACTCCCTCCTTCATCTCTTTATTGTTTGATAAAGAATGTCAAGTTGAAAATTATTGATTTCAGAAGGTCAAAAGTAGCATTGAAAGGAGTATTGGTCAAGATAGAAATGATGCACACTTACATCACATTGCTGTCATCTAGTGGTGAGCTACACTCAAAATTTAGAGCGCAGTTTCAATTATCCTCAGTCCATCTCAAATCACTTGAATATTGTTTTTCTTTTGATAGCGATCTCAGTTGGAACATGATTGAGTGGATTCACCCTGACGCCTTTGCCTTGCTTCACTCTTTGATCAAATTGTGAGTAAACACAGAAACATCACGTTCACCGAGACCGTTCTCCCTCTCTTCAAGTCCTAATGCTGTCGCTGGAAAATCTTGTTTTTCTTTAATTAAAGTTAGGCAATACGTCTTACAAAAATGCTTCATATGATGTAAGCCACAGAATAAAAACGTTTTGCTTTGGCTGAGTCTACAGAGACCAGTCTACAGAGAACACTGGTCTGAATTTATTGTTTGCTCAGCGTGGCCAGGAGACACATCCCAGGTCATGCCAAAAAAACAACAACTATCAGACAAAGTATGTGAGACTGAACAAGCACACACTACATCTGACAAGAGCAATTATCGGAAGACACATGCCTTTCTTTTTTCTATTTTTATCAAGGATCAGTTTGCTACATCTGAAACGATGCCCTAGCTTGCAGCCAGAACTAACATTCGACCTGCTTGTGTTTTTTTTATGAATTTCTTTTCTCTTTCTATCTCAGGGACCTGACCGAGAATCGTCTCAGCTCAGTTCCTGTTGGAGGTTTGGCGAGACTCACCCATCTCAAACTGAAGGGCAACCCAGATTTATACGACGCTTTCAGTCCTGATCATTTTCCACATATGAGGTAAAGCAAACACATGCCATCACTCATCCTCAATTCTGAATTCCCCAGTATGAACATTTCTCCAGAAACTGATTGAAGTTAATGACTCATCCTGGTGTGTATCCTGTGGCTGAAAGGATTATTGTATCCAATGCTGTTGTCTCAATCAAGTGTGCACAATTCTATTAATAACTAAAAGAATTCAGCAAAAAAGCCAACGCTGACATTTAATTAATCAATGTTTCCCTGCGAGCCATTGCTGAAGCAAACTTTCATAATGAGGAAATGTCAGGTGGCGAGTGAATTCTTGTTATAAGGATCCCTGAAGGCCTGGAAAGGTGCAGCGGGGGGAAAATTGAGTTTGATTTTCAAAGAAAATGGCAGATGATCAAGTGGCAATGTCAGGATTTCTGTGGAACCTGTTACAAAGCAGAGCTCCTTGCATGGAGCTATATTAGAAAAGTCTTTAACTCTTTCCAACAAATGAGAGGACATTTGACTTGGTTTCATGTTTGAAGTAAACAATATATAAGTTGATATATTTTGAATCTGTCTGAACACTTTATTCCGAGGCCTACAAGAACATTTCTTGTGATCGCAAGAGCCATTGCGAAGATATTTTTGCGTCTTTAATGGAGGGGGATGGGGGTTTCGATCACTACTCAGTAGTATTTTTTATACTTACTACTTGGTACAACAGGCAGTCATCTCATTTAGCCATTTGTTTGCGATCACCTCATTCAGGCACTATTAAAGCATCAACATTCACAAACGACTGCGAAGCATTATATTGTGTTGACAAATGTTGTAGGCCTGTGTTAACCGCGGACTTTACTTCATTCCTGTACCTGAAAAGCCAGTGAGGCCAAAGTGTTAACGAGCTGACTTACTTTTGCGATGAAGGACACATTCCTATGCCACAAGTTGTCATTGTTGTATCGTTTTCATGACCTCACGGCAAAACGGTTCCCACATATGTGTTGCAGGGTTATAGAGATGCCTTACGCCTACCAGTGCTGTGTGTATGGTTCCTGTGACAGTTACAAGCCAGCCGGTCAGTGGGACACGGAGCAAAGCAGCACGGACGAGGATCTTCATAAGAGGACGGTGGCCATGTACCCGATCCATGCTGACACACACTGTAAGAAAGCAGTCGCTTATGAGATCTGTGCTAAGGACCCATATACAGAATAAAACACTGCGCACACGGAGGGGCAAAGCAATGGATGGAAATCTGAGCCCCATGTGCCTGGGCTTGCCGCAGAATTATTGACACAACTCGACTCAAAACACGTCAGAGCCCTGCAGAAACCACAGATACCTGGCAGTCGACACACTCTGGCACTGAGTGCTGACCCTTAGAATGCATTCCTGTGGCAAGCGTAAATATAAACACCAATAGACCTAATTTAAGTTGAAATTACAAACCGTTAAGCCGATACCATTTCACATGAAAATAAGCAATCTCTAGGTGGACCAAAAGTAACGATAACAAAAGATGACTGACTGAAATGTATTCACCTTTAATTGCTATAAAAACAGTAACAATGATCGAATTTCATGGAATTGATAGTTACTTTTCAGATATTTGTATTTGTGTCGGGGTAAAGGAGTGGTCAAACACCGATACTGCAACGCGCGCATACAGCCAGTGCCACGTGTAATTATGCATGATTTGAGATCCGATATTCAAGAACATACATGGTTCTCACTGACAGGTACACTAGTGAAGTACCGATTAAGGAGAAGCGTCTCACAGAGTACTGAGCCAGAGCACATACATGTCCCGCCATTGGTATGTGTAGACATGTAGATGCACATAGGTGGAAAAAAAAAAACTGGCAGATGCTACAACACACTGTTTTTTTTTTTGACCAGATGACCCTGACCTGGAGGAATTCCAACTGGAAATAGAAGAGGCTAAACTACAAACTAGCGTACAGTGCACACCCACGCCAGGTAACGCAGCTTCAGTGTACAACTTGCTAGGATGCTGTTCCGTCATTAGACTGTAAGGAAGTATTCATGGATGGTTTGATTGTTTTACAGGTCCTTTCCGTCCCTGCGACTCCTTGTTGGGAAGTTGGCTGGTCCGTGTGGGCTTGTGGGGCATCTCCCTGGTGTCCTTGCTGGGGAACTCTATCCTGCTCCTGTCCCTTTTCGGCTCCCCTGGCAACCTGTCACCCCTCCGCTTTACTGTAGCCTGCATGGGTGCCGCCAATCTCCTGACAGGCGTGTGTACATGCACCCTGACCCTGGTGGATGCTCTAACCCTGGGGGAGTTTGGCCACCATGGTGCCCGCTGGGAGGGGGGCCCCGGCTGTCAGGCGACAGGTTGGGTCTGGGTCTTTGCATCCGAGGCGAGCGTCTTTCTGCTGACAATCGCAGCTGTGCAGTGTGGGGTGAGCGTCACGTGCGCCCGTGCCTACGGCAAGTCCCCATCTCTTGGAAGTGTGCGCACCTGTGCACTGTTTTGTCTCACTCTTTCCCTCACCCTGGCCTCTCTCCCGCTTGTTGGAGTTGGCGAATACGGTTCCTCACCTTTTTGCCTTCCTTCACCCCTACCTCACCCTTCCTCTAAGCTGCCCTCCTCCCTGGGCTTCCCTTTGGCACTCATTATGATGAACACTATGTGCTTGCTTATAGTCACAGGTTCATACATCCGTCTGTACTGGGAGTTACTGAGAGGAGAGTGTGAGGGTTTGTGGGACTGCGCCATGATCAAACACGTTGCTTGGCTAATATTCACCAATGGCCTGCTCTATGTGCCAGTGGCTTTCCTCTCCCTCTGCTCTCTCCTGGGTCTCCTCTCTCTGGGCGAGGAGGTGCTCAAATCGACCCTGCTGCTCCTCCAGCCCCTACCTGCCTGCTTAAACCCCCTCCTCTTCCTCCTCTTCACAAGGGACCACTCACAGATTTTCCTCTGGTCTCGCTCCAAAGTACGTCCGCAGCTGCGCCGTGACCATACACTGGATTCGCTGGTTTCTGTGGAGACGGAGAAGAGCTCCTGCTCCGACTCGTCGACACAGACGTCACTAAATAATACCGATGCTTTGTACAGTGGGGGATCATCTCTCCAGCCACGACTGGATCCAATCCGATTTTCCCACTGCTCCTCTACCTCCTCTGTTCCTCTCATCCCCTGCCAGATACCCTCACCCGCTTCCAGAGATAGAGAGAAAACAACAGAATGAGAGCGCCTCGGCGAGGATGAGTGTCTGAGGAGTTTGGATCATGATGTGATTCAAAATACTTGCTCTCTGGATCACTCCACCAAGACCGCCTCTCTGGGGTCTCATCTATGAGCCTACAAGCTAGCTTTTCGAATAGCTGGGACAGCACGGACGTTCAAGGACCATCATCAAACAGAAGCAGAACTAACAGTGCTGGGTTAATAAGCCTCAAGCAACTCAGAGCGAGTCCACACAGAGACAGTAGAATGTTCCACAGAAGTCTATATGAACACAACAAAGTGTCCCTAAAAACAGAGAGCACAATTTAAAGTTCCCTTTACAAACAAAGACTGTTCAAATACAACAGAAAACAGCATGACTGTCAAAATAAAGGACAATTTCAAACAACTCTCTGTGAACAGAGTCAGACATGGACTCATGAGAACACAGAGAAACCTCAAATAGAAGCTGATAACAACATGGAAAATGTAACCACCTGACAAGTCTGATGTTCTAGCCTGGCTGGGGATTTAGGTAGATCCAGTAGAATTGTGTAAAAGTGTAAAGGTGTATACTGAAATGTAATAATGAGACATGCAACTTAATGGTTACAGGCTGTTTGGTCCTATGTTAAGTGGAGTCATCATATTCGTCTTTGTTACAATATAAATTCTTTACTATTTCTTAAGTCTGTTTCAAATAAAGGGATTCATCAATCACGCCAGGACATTTTACCAGAGTAGGCTAGCTCTTATTGTTCACAGAAATGTTATTGTTGAAACAAAACATCCCTATGTTTTTACATGGTTTACAGGACTTTCTCTCTAATATGCAACTCTGCCCAAGAGGGGGCAGACAGTCATACAGACTGGATGGGATGTAGCTATCTTTTTTTCAAACATAGAGTCGGCTAGCAATTTGTACATACAATGTAACTACCTCTGAACTAGCATGGTATTTAAGTCACTACAGCCTTATGATGTTTGTCTTTCTTTTTATACAATAAACAACAAATATATAATTATATATGTTATAAATCCTTAGTTTGTAAGGAAAAAATGTCTCGGAATATAGTGTACATATTTTGTATACAACTGGTGGGCATACTTTTGGATAAAAGTATCACCTTCATACTGTATAAACATCTCTGCTTATGCAACTATTCTGGAACACCTTCACACTACAATACCAAGTCTGGAATCTAATAGAATAAAGAAATTCAGGTATTAGTTAAATAGAGTTAAAATTTTGGTTTAATAACAAAAAACAAACAGAGTTATATACATTTCTGAATTAAGAGGGGGGTTACATTCATAGTAATAGGCAGTGGGGTAAATTAAACATGTAGCCTTATAATTTACTTATTAGTAGGAGATAGTTGTACATGGCATGGTGGCTCTGTCCAAACTTGTGGTTCCAACAAGTAAAAATGGATATTAAAC
>JAFBJT010108976.1:1729-32477 GCA_016785325.1 Chascanopsetta lugubris
AAGAAAAAAGAAAAATTTAGGTGATTATAAATTCATGACAATGTCAATATTTACAGTAACTGATTAGTAATATTTTTTTAGAAGTGACAAAAATGACCCAAACCTCACACACTGCACCCTTCAGCTCGAAATAATGACAATCATATACCACCACAGCGACGAAGATGATTTTCTGGACCATCTGTAGATCAGGGATGTAGCGTCGGAGCAGGCTCTGGGCCTCCAGACGCTCCACGGCGTACAGGTCACTTAAGCGGGACACGAGGCGTGCGTGGCGCGACGAATTGGTGAGCTGTGCTCTGGTGGGCGACTCGCTCCTCATGGGGCTGGAGGAGCGGCTGAGTCTGGGCAAGGGGCTCGGAGAGCGGCTTCTCACCAGCCTGAAACGGAGGAGGACGGAGTTCTATGTAGTAGTGTCACATTGTGTGTGTGTGTGTGTGTGTGTGTGTGTGTGTGTGTGTGTGTGTGTATGTGGCACCTCTCCTGCAGCATGGCCTTCTCTGTGCTCAGGTACGACACCTCGTCTCTTAGCAAGCGAATCTGGCGCTCGTAGTCATCGAGAGCCTCCAGTTTCCTCTTGTAACTCTCCACCTGGTCAAGTGCAGATCTCAACCTGACACACACACATACACATACACACACACACACACACACACACACACACACACACTTGTCATCAGTATCACTCACTGTACGTGAACATCAGTGAGTGTAGGAACACAACACAATCACACACTCGGCTTTCAGCTGGAGTATTTCATCTTCAGTGGCCAGCAGAGCTGTTGCTGACTTGCTCTTCGTCTCATCCAGGTCCTTTTGGGCATCTTCCAGTCTGTGGGAACATAGAGTGGAAAATGCCATGTTATACTTCTATCCATGTATACTTCTTGTTTGTGATTTCCTGTGTCTTGTTCTCAGCAGTGTGGGAATGTGACATGGTTTCAAGATATTTTTCGCGGCACAAGGAGAGATAATGAACCCCCTATCATGCTTAATAGTCTCATTACTCACTTCTAGAGTAGATTCGTTGGACCCGTTCACCCTCTAGTGTTGTTGCTTGGTACCACAACCTGAGTCTGGCAAATCATTCAAGACTTCAAGTCAAGTCTTCTTGAAACTGCCACTTATACAACTGCCTTGCTCATAACTTTATAGGCAGCTCTTTGTGAGGGTGACCTTTATATTGTACTCTTGAGATTACCCTTGCAGAAGGGAATTTGACCTTTTACCCTCCAAAAGACCATTACAGAGCATCCACTCAGTGGACTAATCGACTTCACGGCCCCTTCATACCAGCTGATATCAGTGTGCTCAATGGAAGTCAATAGAGTTTCAAAGGCACAACCCTATATGACTTGTTGCTACGTGGCACTTTGTTGTAAACTATGATTTACAAGTGCATTGTTTTGCGTTTGTATTTCCATTTCCTTCCTGGTTTGTTTCATGATGTATTTTTATTGCGGTCCCTGTCAGTTGATTCTGTTTGTATCGCTTGTCTTCCATGTTCCCTGTGGGACGATAGAGATGATCTAATTTAGAATGGGCTCAAACTGGTTCTACAGATTCAGATTACCGCACAGGGATTCCCATTATTTCGATGTGTTTGTATGAGACAATACATCCATGTGCTTGGGTGCCTTTTTCACATGTGTCAAACCCGTGGCCCGGGGGCCAAATGTGTGTAAAAATGAAAGTCTAAATCGATGAAGATAGTTATTTAAATAGTAATTTGATTTATTCCCACAATTAAAACTGGCCCCTTGGGAGCAATGTTAATGTGGCCCTCAGTACTATGTGCTGCAACTCTGACACCTGCTGGACAATACCTGTAGATCCGATCATGATACACACTCCCCCCTCATATAAATACTTGTAAACCTTTAGGGCAATGATTCTCAGCTGGTGGGTCGGGACCCAAAAGGGGGTAGCGGACCTGTTTTCAGTGGGTCCCGAGCCTTTGAGAGGAAAGGGAAAAAAATAATGTGCTTTTATTTTTAAGAGGATTTTTATGCATTGTAGCGCTGTCTATTCACACTCCCTAACAGTAGGTGGCGATGATCCCCTGTAATGCTAATAGACAACCACCAAACAGAAGAGAGCCAGCATAGTTTGTTTACATATGCTAATTGACCATTAAACACAAGTACGACGACATGAAATATGTGTTTCTATTATTGAGCACAAAAGAGAACACGGCTCATTGTTAAGGGGTGATAGTTATATCAGATACTGATACTCCCGAAACCAAGACCAGTTGGGAACCACTGCTTCAGAGAACATGTGGGAAGTCTTTCCTGACACACTGCGTGTATTTGTATATAGGTCAGACTCACTCAGCTCTGACGGAGTCAAGCTGTAAACGAGTGGAGCAGAGCTGAGTCTCCATCTTCTGCATGTCGTTATCATGGGAGGCAGAGAGCTCCCTGATCCTCCTGCCCTTCTCCATTGAGTCCTGAAAACATGACATCCATAAGAGTAACTGGTACTGCAACAACAGAAAGCTACGATAGAGGATTTAATCCATGTGCATCAGTTGTGCACATGTAGAATCGCTATGTGACGAGATGCTATGATAATGGGAGATGAAGAGATGATGTCACCTGGATGAGCTGCAGACTGGTCTCATCAGAGACCGAGGGTTTTGCCATGGAGAAGCAGGTTCCAAGCCACGGCAGCAGGCGTGTTTTAAGAGTGTCCACTCCAGCATAGTGTCCACCTGATTCAGCAGACCCAAAATACACAGCAAGTTTGTATGGGAACCCGGGTTTACGCTTTATAAAAGACGACCAGTGATAAATGAGAAGTTGTTCACCCTCGGCAGCTGTGAGGTTGAGGATGGTGAAGAGTTGTCCCTGGATCTTGGCCGTTAATTCAAGCAGCTCACAGCATCTGTTTAGATTCTGGTCACAGGAAATGACCTGGACCAATGACATGACACAAGAAAAGTAGCAGAGAGCGGAATTCAGTGAGGAGTTGGCTGGAGACTGTTCTTATTAATTGTTGGACTTTCTGATGCACCCTGTCTACTGATGATGACCTCAACTAATTTATATTACTTGATGACATTTATATATGTTTGTATTATTAATAATATACAATAGAATAAACAAACAACAAAAAAAAGACTAATTCTCTATCTCTATTTAGTACGTTTACTTGAGATAGCAAAAGTGGCAGGACAATACGTTTAACACCATTCAATATTTTCATACAATTAAAAACAATCTAAATGCCATCTGCAGATGTGCAGTTAGATTAAATTGTAAAGTAAATTGAATCCTTCCGATTTCTAAGAGGCGCTATGATCCAGCTGCATTTCAACCGAAAGTAACAAGACGTGAACCATCCTACCCGTTTAGTGAAACATCTTTGGAATCGTTCCCACCGTTGCCATGGCGACCGGCGTCTATAGCAACCAAACTCCACACTGGGAAATCAATGTAATCCTAACACGCGCATTCCTTTGCATCGATCATTTCGAGACCGACACGCGTTGGCAAAACACCGCGTTTCATTTGCATAGTTCAAAAATCAACAATTTGACGACAAACGCGTCAATACAGTCAATCGACTACTTCTTGTTGAGAAGTAAACAAAGTGATGCACATCAAACTTTTCCTGGATTTCATGATTTCCGATGCAAACATTCAATGTTTCGGTGAGTGCTTCCAGGCGTAACCCGCGTGGATCGGGTGAAGTGCTGTGGTGAGATTTGGGTCAGTCCTGACTTATTGATGAACTCACATGGTAATCTTTGTGCCAGCTCTCCAGTTTGTCCTGTAAAACGCCGAATGGAGACGTGTCGGTCAGTCTCCTCAACGTGTCCGCCATATTATTCCTCCGCAATAAATGAATCCTCCCGGGAAATTAAAACGGAGAAGGCCTTTAATCTGTGAAAAGAAACAGCAGCACGGTCTCTCTATCTCTCTCTCTCTCTCTCTCTCTCTCTCTCTCTCTCTCTCTCTCTCTCTCTCTCTCTCTCTCTCTCTCTCTCTCTCTCTCTCTCTCACGCACACGCACACGCACACGTGCGCACACACACACACACTCACCAACAATGCCAAGTACCGCCCTCACGTTGTGGTTACCAGGCCAATCGCCACCCAAACAACCTGCCGCCAGACCAAATAAACAGCAGCCTGAGGGTAAAGTCAAGCGTGCCCCAGTCAGTCAGTCAGTCAGTGCTGTGCACCCTCTGCAAAAACGACTGAAATATCACACTGTCAAACGACACCAGGCACCTGCAGAGTCAACTCTGAGGGTCAGTAACACCGATGATTGTCTGCTGGATTACACCCGATTATAACACAGCAGCTCACCCGGCTCAGAATGACACACCTGCAGGAGAGACCTGTCAGAACTCCAATACTGATCTTACAAACCATAAATGTAGGTTGATATTATTATTATTATTATCATTATTAGTAGTAGTAGTAGTAGTAGTAGTAGTATCATTTTGATGATGATGATGATGGTGATTATTTGTATTGTCGTTGTTGTATCTAAAATATGTATATTGTATATTTTACCTTCAACAAAAACTCATTATGTATTCTGTTTGGACAGAAATATGATTATGACTCACCAACACCACTATTACTACTATTACTATTTCTACTACTACTACCACTACTTTGAATCTGATTAAATCGGCTTCATTAATGGGATGTGGTCATGTTACACTTGAACTTTGAAAACTGCTGCTTTTTTGTTATTTGCCTTGTGATTTTTTTTTTTTTGAATTCGAAAGGGTTCTACTCTGTGTATTAAGTTGTTTTACTTATAAATGGGTTCATTAAACATTAATTAAGTGGTCTAGGTGTCAATTTAATGACGTCCAGTTTAACAGTAGGAAAATATGAACGGGTATGTTTTTTCTATTTTAGGGTCCCTCTGTCATTGGCTGTTTAAACTTGGAAGAAACCATCTTTGATTTTGGTGGGGGCGTCTTTCTATTGTGCCAATTTCAAATGGGGAAGATACACTGTATTGTTTTCTACTCATCTAAACGTTACACCCTAATTACCAATTTAAATTATAATAATGTTAGTAGTTCATAACACGGCCTGTTATTGTTGTTGTGGTACCCCCCGACTGAGGAGAAGTGGTTTGCTCCCGGTCAGTGCGCGAGCAGGAGAGAGGGTCAACATGGCGTCCGAACAGGTCCGTTATCTTTTATTTTTCCTTTTGTCGGGGGGTTTACACCAATTCCAGCTGAATTGTTTGTTAAGACGTCATCTTCTATGATCCAGAGTGACCTTATATGGATAAAGATAAACGTGTGGAAGTTTGTTATCGGTGGTACGGTTCTGTCAGTGCAGTGAACGCTGGCCTCCGCTCGGTCAGCATGGACAAATATAAATGTTTTTATTATATAGCGCATTCAGCCCTGCTGCTTGACTGTAAGGTAATTCATCTAAAACGGAGAGTGTATAGACACTGGACGTTATTGAGACAGCTGGGCTCATTTGAATTTTGCAGCTCAGATGGACTTGTGTTTATTTTTAGTCGTGGCCACAGACGGAGAGTCGCTGGGCATTTAACTGAGATACATTCCAACACAACGCAGGATACAATATTTACAAGTCCTGAAGGTCTAGCGTGTGATTTAATTGAAATGACTTCCATTACTATTTGCAGAATTTGGACACAGAATACGTCTATGAAGGTTTTATGAGTGTACAAGAGTGTACTAAATGTTGCTTTAATTACAGTATCAGCAATAAGCCCTTTACTTTTACACGAGGATGAGCTCATCTGTATGGACACAGCCATGTTTCCCCGCCATTTTATACAGAATGGACAAACTAAAAACCTTTTGTTGTGATTTATTGATTTTATGTTTAGGTTAATGGTCTGGCATTTGAGGTTTCAGTTGGATTTATTGGCTGAAATTTAATACAAAATATTACTGTCTACATAGTAATATATAATTATCTTAATGTATTAAAAGGAAGTTGACTGAGATGATTTTGCAAAGGGCCTCCTTGTTACACCTAGATGTAGATAGATAGATAGATAGATAGATTCCCTTAAAGGTACAGTGTGTAAGATTTGGTTCATTTTTGTCACTCATAAAAATATTACAAAGCAATGACATACCGACATCTTCATGAATTTATAATCCCCTACATGGTTTATTTTTTCCAATACCCCTTAATGAGCCCATTAATGTAGTTAATTAATTAACAGCAGTAAAAGTGGAAGTATTAAACATTTTTGGCAGTGGCTCAGTGGTTAGAGCAGTCACCTTGGGAAACAAAGGTTGCTGGTCCGAATTCCACTTGGACCCTGTTGCACACCCTGTGTCCATACAGACACCCTGCAAGGCCCTACGTATGTGTAGTGGTAGAAAATACTCCGCAACCCAGATGAGTGGATAAGCGGTTGAAGATGACATGGCATGACAGGATTGTTTTTGTCTTCCAGGAAAGTTCCAATGGGCCGGTGAAGAGGTCCATGCGAGAGAAGGCCATAGAAAGACGCAACATTAACAAGGAGCACAACAGTAACTTCAAAGCTGGGTATGTGCCCATAGAAGAGGAGCGTCTCCACAAGACGGGGCTGAGAGGACGCAAGGGAAACATGGCCGTCTGCATCATTGTCCTCCTCTTCCTCCTCGCCTTAATCAACCTAATTGTGAGTCCAAATTTGTGTTTGGTTGATCTTTTCTGAGTAATCATCGTGTTATTGCATGAATTTTGAATATGGTCTCGTGCTGTCCCCTCAGATCACACTAGTAATATGGACTGTAATTCGTATTGGTCCGAATGGCTGCGACAGTATAGAGTTCCATGAGACTGGTCTGCTGCGCTTTAAACAGAAGGCGGACATGGGCATCGTTCATCCACTGCACAAGAGCACAGTAGGGGGCCGCAAGGACCAGGACCTGGTCATCGTAGGCAACAATAACCCAGTGAGCCACAGAGCACGTTGACAGGGATTCAATGGCCCACTGCTTTTGTAATACATACACTACCATCGCCTCTATCTTCTTTGTGTCGCTCCAGGTAGTGTTCCAGCAAGGCACGACAAAACTGAGTGTGGAAAAGGATAAGACTTCTGTCGTCAGTGATGTTGGAATCTCCTTCACCGACCCTCGCACACAGAACACCTACTTCAGTACAGACTTTGAAAACCACGAGTTTCATTTGCCCAAAGGAGTCAAAGTCCTGAGTGTTAAAAAGGCGTCCACAGAAAGGGTGTGTATGCTACTAATAACTCTCTGATAGCTGTAATGAAAACTCATTCAGTCATTCATTGTTAGTGGGTCACAGCCTGTACACAACACACACAGGAAGGTAATGACCCATAATGATTCATAAAGTGCCAGGAATTAGTCCGAAGAAACATGGTTTTCACTGTGGCAGCAGATGAACTTGTACGGGCATCTTTAGAAAAAGCACTGTGAATGAATTACTTTTTCGTAATTCATAATGTATTATCACCTCAGAGTATGACTTGCTTTTTACATTACCCTGAATTGTGTCCTTTAATGTGTATTTACATCAGGAGCGGGTCCTATGGTGGGAGCCGCCATAATTTACAACAGCCCAAAGTGGAAGTACTAAACATGTTTTGAGTTTTAATGACAACTGAGGGCTGCCATAGGTTCTCCTGCATGCTCGAATGGGAAGGGTGAGGTGATGGATACAATGCAACTTCACCATTAGATGTCACCAAATCTTACACACTGCATCTTTAAGAGAGATATGAAGTCTGTTGTTCACTAGTGTTCAGCCTGTCATAACCAGGGAGACTGTCAGAGGAAAAGTAGATGAGACACACTGAGAAACACAGCTTCAAAAACAGTCAAATCAGTTTATGAAACGGTTTATGAAGTTTTACAAGGGATAAAATGATCAAATGTTTCAGCTTTTCATCATAACAAAATATGGGAAAATGTTTGTTTTGTTATTACTGATGACATTATAGAATGCTATACAATGCATCTGTTTACAGTCCATTGTTTATATATGCTGTTAACGTTGTTGGCAATTGCATTTCTCATTTTAGATAACCAGCAGTGCAACATCTGACCTGAACATTAAAGGGGACAGCAAGGCTATTATTCGTGGCAACGAGGGAGTTAACATCATGGGCCGCACTGTGGAGTTTAAAATGGGTGGAGGAATCGAGCTCAGAGCTGTAAGTATGAGCAAGCAGGTAATATTGGTTGAATTGTAACAATGGAAAAAATAGTTGCATAAAAGCTGACAAAGCTGGGCCCAATTCTGGACTCACTTTCACAATCTTCGGTAAAGCACGTCTTAAATACATGTTTGTAACAATGGACATGCACTAAGGCAGTCCAACAGGCAAAATCATTAGGTCAAAGGATCAACTCCAGAATTCTAGAACAACAATAAGCAGAAGAGAAAGTGAAAGGCTCAGTGCACATGGCAAACAGAACAAGACAAGCTGGCATCGAAGCGAGGGAAACATGAAATAAAGGCAAAATGGGAAAAGACAATGAGACACAGGGTACCTCTATAAGGGCAGGGGAGATGTCCGAAATACAGAGAGAAGGGAGTTTGCACAAAGTAAAACGAGAGGTTAAAAACATTCATCTGTTAAAAACATCAGCTTGACCACATGTTGGAGAAGGAGATGCGACAGAGACGGGATCAAATGGAAGACGAGGCCCTGAGGATACTTAAATGCTGCATTTTCTCTCTTTTTAGGAAAACAGCATCGTCCTCAATGGATCGGTCATGTTCAATGCCACGCGTATCCCCAACTCTGCAGGAGATGTGTACTTTGATGAAGGTCTGGAGAGGTACAAGCTGTGCATGTGTGCAGATGGGACTCTGTTCCGTGTGAAGGTGGAGTATCGCAACATGGGCTGCATGACCTCAGATAACCCGTGTAGGAAAGCGCTTTAAGAGGCCAGGTGGGAATCTGCAGAATCTCACCATTTCATGTCAGATCAAACGTTTGCATCACAGATTGTTCTGTGTGAAATTCACTATGACTCGCACATTACAGTGCCGCTGTGGTTCACCTGACTCCTTCTGTGTTCCTCATCTTGTTTGTATGGCTGGAATGTTTTTCAGATTATTCTCTCTCGGCCAAAGACATGAACAAAAATCTGAAATTTTTCAACTGTATTTAAACTTATTGTGTCATGTAAGCGCTTAACGCTCCTAATAATACTGTGTTGCGCTTTACTTAGCCAAATGGTTGCAATTTGACTTTATATATTTATTTTTGCCTTACCGCCCAGTATTACAAATGTACACTATGCTGTTTATGAGGGACTCCAAACTAAAAACCCATGCAGCATAATGTTACAATCCTGCAGTTAATCATTCATCAATGATGGTGATAATGTTCATGTAGTTGTATCGGGAAGGTGTTAATAAATAGATTGATACTTTATTAATCATTGAACGGCAGCACTGAATACGTGTATGTACTGAAGAGTGCTGAGATACAGAAAGCAAGAAGAATATATTAGCTATTTATATATGTTGAGTTAAATTGATTGTGCAAACTAAAGAATTATGTGTCTTGACAGTTTGTATATCACTGATCAATAACCAGCATTGATATCTTTGTGAAAGAACTATATTGGCCAGTTTCTATCAGCCAATTGATACATTGGCTGGAATAAACAAAACTGAACATTATAACCATCATGCAAGGTAATACTATTGTATTAGACTACAACTACTTGTATTACACTAGTGCCTGTGGGTACAAACCTCATGGAGGGCTCGTGTATCATTTCATTTGCGTTGATCCTTCCTGGCAGCTGTCTTTGATATCATCTTAATTTTGTTATTGACATTTTTGAGACACTACAAGATCTACTATAAGATGGAGTGACGTTACACCCGTTGACTAAATGCACAGAATCTGGGTTGAGTGATACATCATCATCATTTTGGACTGTCTATTATGCAAGTGCCAACGGATTTACAAGGGATGGTGATGAGATAATATACATGTGTGATTTTGATCCAGAAGCTTTTTTTTTGGGGGGGGGGGGGGGGGGGGAAAAAACGCAACAGAGGAGTGTTTGCACTAAGTTTTACTACAGGTTACTGCATCTGTCTAATCACCAGTTGCTCATTTGAGGCCTATATTGAGTGGTTTGAATTGTGTGCAATATAATATAAGATATTTTATTTTGCTTAGATGATCTCATCTGTTCTATAAACAGCGCTGGTGTTGAGAGTTATTTTCATGAGGCAGACCTGGTGCCTGTTTTGAAGAAATTTAGTGTTTTTCAACCACCACAAGGGGGAAAAAAAGGCCACCGGCCTTGTTGTAAAAAACGTCCAACATTTCAATGCTATGTTTGTTTCAATAAAAGAAATGTGTTGCTATGTGAAACCTGGCTCCGGTGATATGCAATGATTCACAACACTGTTTTTTATCATCTAATGGCATGTGCGGTCATAAATCTTCACCATCAGTTATCTATCATACTTGGGGAGGAAAACAATGACAGTAAGACATTAACTAGACATGTAAATGATTGAATGAATCACAGAATGGTGTCTCCGGGCAGGTGCGCGTTAAGCTAGACGCAGCAGAATATGCTTCAGACTTTGATCAGAAACAGGTGGATACAGTAAAATCCATTACCCAGACAGAGGAAGAGTCACAAGTTCTCCTTTCAGCTTGAAGAGTGGACACACGGGTGAGTAGAATGTTTTTCCATGGAACAATTGTATGATTAAGGTCCTTCATTGAAGTTACAGAGGTGATTATTGTGATAAAAACTTGGCTCAGTTCAACTCAATTGTAACGATTTACACATCTAGCACATCCCAACTGAAGAACCGATCTTTTAACTTTTTTTTGATCACTCCTGTATTTTTCAGGTCAGGCCACGATGCCAGCGGCAGGGGGGCTTCTCTCGGTCGCTGTGCTGCTCCTTGCCTCTCCCGGCCTCCACTGCTCCCCTCTGCCCCCGGCCTGTCCGCAGCCGTGCACCTGTCACCGAGCTCCCCTGCTCAACTGCTCATCCTCTGGCCTCTCTTCGGCACCGCAGCACATCCGAGACTCCGTCACCGAGCTGGACCTCTCTCACAACCGCTTTGACTCCCTGTCATTCCGCCATCCGCACCCGTACCTCAGGAATGTTTGGCTGGGAAACAACATCATCGCACACTTGTCTCTGTGCCTGGACGAAACACTGAGAGGCGAGAATACTGTCGGAGGTGGTCGTCCAGGAGGTAGATGCATGTGCTGGGCCCCCGCCCTGCAGCTGCTGTCTGTTGAGAGGAATCGGCTGGTGCGACTCCCAGAGGGTGAGTCTCATAAAGTCATACACCCATTTTTTAAACCACTGTCACACGGAGCATAGTAACCACTGTTTCCATTCTGCCAGGGAAATCAAATGCTGGTAACATACACGGCCGCAATTGAACCAACATACCATGATTTTTATACAATTACATATCGTACTATGTTCAGGATATTCCTCCTAAAGGTGCGGTGTGTGTAATATTTTGGCCATTTTTGTCACTTCTAAACATATTACAAAACAATTACATATTGACATTTTATGAATATATAATCAACTAACTGTTTTTTCTCCATTCCTCTAAAATGAGCCCATTAGCCCATGTCACCAAATCTTACACACTGCACCTTTAAAATACTTAATACGTTATAAGTATGCTGCTCTGTGATTAAATTGCATCTACCCTTTATTGTGGATGTACTGACACAGTTTTCTGAGACATATTTCTGAGAGATGTACCAGTAATATACAAAAACTAAAGGGGCTCGTTAAAGGTGCAGTCTGTAGCATTTGGTGATGGTGCATGTTGTATCCATCACCTCACCCTCACCCTTCTGAGCATGAAGGAGAACCTATGGTAGACTTCAGTTGTTGTTAGAACTCAAAAGATGTTAGTATGTAAACTCTGACTTACTGTAAAAACCTGGCATAAACAAATCAAGTTCCCTTTTCAAACTCCTGTTTTTAGAATAAAAGGTTTCTTCAGAATGATATAATAAGTGTATGGAAGTTTTAAATGAACATACCTAAAGGTGGAGTGTGTATATCTTTTGAGACATTTGTCACTGAAATTGCATTTTCCAGCACACTTACCATTATGTTTTAAGAATATAAAAAAGTAGCCTTGAGTTGTATTTACAATTCAAAGGGTGTTTGGTTTGTCCTTTCTGGGCTAGAATATCCAATTAGAGGGACCTGTACTCAACATAGATATACTGTATAGGGTTCATTTTATAATACTGAAAAGTAAGTTTAAAGATGATACACATGACTAAACTTGAAATTATTATTTCATTATATCATTAGGGTTCACAGAATTTTGTATAACCTCATAATGACTTGTCAACCTCACCCAGTGTGATCTAAGGCTAGCAAGTTAAAATGATTACTGTCTGGGTGTGTCCCCCTGGTATAAGTTTATTGCAGTGTCTCTAATAGAATGCCAACAGGAGAGAGACAGGAGTCACACACGCTTGATGAATAAGAATTTAAGGAGTGGAATTAAATTAGCAGAACTGTGTTGTTCTTCAATATTCCATTTTTCACCCTCAAGGACCCCCAGGCTTGGAATCTATAGCCGACGTTGTCTGATCATTCCATTTCAATGTGAGCGTCCATTTTTAAAAAACATTTTACTGTGCAGGTCATAAAAAACGGTGCCTCTGATAGTAAAGTTACCCAACGTTCATAATGTGCAACTTAAATTGCCCTGTGGAATGTTGTTGAGGAATGTCCATGAGAGACAGAGACGTGGCAGATAGATTCACCTCACCTCACATCCAAACAAACTTACGCAAGATACACTCAAATGCTTGGTTTGACATCCTTTATTGAGTTTACTCCCATGTGAGCTGTGTGCACTGCTATTACTGTTCATCATACTTTGGTTTTAAAACAAATCCTTGTGTTGATATCTCTTATCTATCATAGGGCGCTCCATGCAGAAATCATTAAACCTCCCAAGATAAATGACACTGTACATCTGTCAGCCACTCACAGGTTTTATTGACATTCCAGTGGCTTAAAGGTGCAGTGTGTAGGATTTCTAGTTGTCACTTCTAAAAACATTACAAAACGACTACATGCTGACTTTTTCATGATTTAATAATCGCCCAAATATATCGTTTTTTCCCCCCATTGTCCTTAAAGGTACAGATTTGGTGACATTTACTGGTGAAGTTGCATATTGGATCCATCACCCCATGCTTCCCATTTGAGCATGCAGGAGAACCAATGCTTACCCTCATTTGTCAATAAAGCTCAAAAGATGTTTAGTATGTCCACTCTGGGCTACTGTAAAAACATGCTGGCCCCCATAGGGTGGACCTGCTCCTGGTGAAATTAAAGGGTAAATTATAAAGGGTTATGTAAAATGCAATCCATACATTGGGGTGATTATACATTTGTAAAGTGTCAATATATAATTGTTCTGTAATTCCATTTCTATTGAAGTGACAAAAATTGACAAACATCTTACACACTGCACCTTTAAATGATCCCATTGATGTTTTTTACATGAGGAGTGGGTCCTTGATCCCCATCTTTTGAGTTTTAATGACAACTGAGGTCTACCATAGGTTTTCTTGCATGGGTGAGGGTGAGGTGATGGCTACACCATGCAACTCCACCTCTAGATGTCACCAAATCTTACACAGTGTGCACGTTTAAAAAATAAAAGGAGAATACATTCATTCCCACTGCATCATGTTATTTCACAGCATTCCGTCCGCCTGGTGCAACAGCAGAAACATACTCACTATGGTTCCACTAAAGGCATGTGTGGACAGCCCATTTACTTAGCAAGAGCCGTGTTGACAGTCATAGACTTCCCTCCTGTTTGGTATTCAGCTCACAGTAAGCCTCAGTGCCTCGCTAATGAAGCACAGACTCACAGTGGCTGACTCCAGCCGACTCGCTGAGATTGTTTCAGGCGAGAGAAAAGGAGGTGAGGATGGGACAGAAGGAGCACTTGGCAAAAAGAAATCCTAAACCCTCATCAGTCATATTGTTAGGAACGTTCATGCTACAAAATGAGACACACAGGTTTGAATTCGGATTCCAGATCATGACATAGAAATACTAACACAAATTGTGACTTAAAATGTAGATTTCACCTCACAAATCACAACGATGGATGTAGTCCAGCACATGAATGACATAAGAGGAGATGATCTGTTATCACCAACACATAACTGCCATTCGGAGCCACCCCATCATGGTCATTGTCAGGGCGTGATTACAGTTCTTGTTTTTTGTCCTGCAGGGCTGGAAGATTGTGCATCCTTATCAGTTCTGCAGCTCTCCTACAACAGTATCTCAACTCTACGACCAGGAGACCTGAGACATCTCCGACAGCTGAAAGAACTACACCTGCACCATAACCTCATCACAAGTCTTCATCCACTGATGTTTCAAGATTTAACTGAGCTCAAAGTAAGACTGACGTTCACTGTACAAAGGTTTATGTATGCAATCTTTTTGGAAAACCTTTCCCTATCTATCTAAAACAACATGTGTCTTAAACATATTATAGGTGGAGTCCAAAAGCCCTTTTCTAAAATCATATGAATTGAAATCCTCTTTACATGATTGACAACAATAAACAAGTTATCTGGAAAAAGGCATCAAACAACCTGCAGCTTGTAGCCTTTGTTGTACAGTAGTAAACATGACCAATTGTGTCAGTCAGACTGAATGTAGTCATTGGTTCACTCATACTGACGCTCCGCCCTCTGCAGACCCTGTGTACACTCATGCAATGCAACTTGAGTCGTCACAACAAGCAAAGGAGTGAGTTAGCAATTTAGAAGGTCATGGATGATGAAGTCAAAGGGAACAAAGATGTCCTCCCAGCAATTGTCAGGCATTGCACGTTCATGTGTTACGCGAGGGTGTAGCTGTCATCACAGGACTGATGGGAGAGGATGGGATACATTAGTTACATTTTTGTCAAAGTGTACCCTGCTCTCGCTAGTTTTTCCCAACTAATGGGCTCCAGCGTATATATTTTGTAATGATCAAATGTCACGTGATTTGCTGACTTTCCATTTCCGGTCTTTCTCCGAGGTCCTTGATCTGAGCTTCAACATGTTGACCAGCATCCATCCTTCCATGTACATCTCGCTGCGTAACATTGGGTCGGATGTCAGACTGGGTGGGAACAGTTGGCGGTGCGACTGCAGCATGCGCAGTCTGAGAAGGCATATGGCTCTAGACAGCGAGAGAGGCATCCAGACCTGGGACATCGTGTGTGATTCCCCCTCTGGCCTCTCTGGCATTGAGCTACGACAGTTAGAGGAGAATAACTTAAACTGCGTTGGAACCGCAGACAGCAGAGAGCTCCATCGAGATGCCACGGTTGACAGCTTACAACAGATACTTCTGTCTTGCTCTAAACAAGGTAACGCAGTCAGTGGAGTAGCTTCATACATGCCCAATATCCCCAAACCTGACTTGATATCAATGTTATCTTTCCCACAGACTCGAGGCTGTTGACTCCCAGTGGTAAAGCTTCTGTGAGCCAGCCGTCTTTGTTCATCAGTGCTGTCGCAGAAAAGGAGACTGGACTATATGTGTGTATGAATGAAGATGAAAAAATCATTTCTGCATTTAACCTCCAAATTAGCAGAGTAGGATTTGCTAGAAGAAAAGTTCGAAGTCTGCCTGGAAAAGAAATCCCACAGGTCGCATCAAATGAGATCAGGAATCAGGCAACTACTCAGTCTGACCTGGCTCTAGCAGTGTGTCTGTCGATATTGTTTACATTTCTAATAGCCTTCATCCTTGGTGTTGTCACGAGACCTTATATTGAAGTTCTTTGTACAAAGGTCAAAAACAAGAGAACCCCCACTGCAACCAACAACTCTGTCTCATCTGCAGAACAAAGACAATATGACAATGAGGGCTACCTTGAAAGTGAGGAGCTGGACGAGATTGTGACGCACAGGGAAAGGAGAGTCACATTCAGCTCTGTCAATGTTAGACAAGATGCTAATGTGGAATATTATGATACTGTAGCCAGTGGGAATCAACAAAGTACCAACGATGATACAGTGATTGAATGTGAAGCAGTCAGGGATGAGCCAACAGGTGGAGACTCAGGAAGTGAAAACAGCTCAAGATGGAGAAGTCTGGAGGATGAAAGAGACATCTCAGGCATCACTGATGAAAGATGCACAGACAAAGTGAAGTTTGAACAAATCCCAGACTCTGATCAGCAGGTGGAGAGAAGACGTTTGTCCTCAAGCTCAGACTCATCATTATCTGACAGAGAATCAAAAGAGAATGTCCACACCACACCACAATCTCTGCAGCGGGAAGATGTCTCTGTACAGCAGAAAGCTGATTCATTGCCATCTAAAGAAGCAAAGGTGCCACAAATAACCTTGGTGGGAATGAGGGAAATTCCTGGATTCTCTTCTGAGCCCTTTTCAGATTGGTCCCCGCATGAAAAGAACTTACCAAACTCTGATCTGTGGCAAGGGAATGAAGAACCATTTGATTTCAGTGATTCTGCAAGGTCCAGCGGTGTGTTTGGACCTTTCACTGATTCAAAACTGACTGTGATGCCCACCTCAGATATCCAGAGCAGGGATGACACATCCAGCTGTAGCTCACAACTCAGTGACAATGAGCCCACGCAATACACTGTGAATCCAGACATGGAGGACAGACAAAATACAGAGATCAGCGGTTTGCCCCCAATCAGGCCTCCAGTGGGATTGAATCAGGGTAATTACCCACATGACACCGAAAGATCTATGGAGAGTGCAGAGCAAACCTCTTCCTCTCAATCCAGTGAGAGTGATGGTGAGCACACGGTCAAACAAAATAAATCAAACAGGATAATTGCAGAGGAGAGGGATACCAGGGCACGGTCAAAGTGGCATGGTGACAGTTTGGGTGTTACCAGTTTTGGTGGTGGCCGAGACATATCTTCTAGTGATGAGACTGAGGATGAAACAAAACCGAGAACAAAGAAAGGAAACACAGACGGCCCATTTGAAGTCTATCAGCCTGTGGGCAGCAATGATAGAAATTACGCAATCAATCCACAAAGGCCAAGCCAAGTCACAGCACCACCTATTGACTCATCTTCCAGTGATGAGGAGCAGAGATCACAAAAGGTCAACAAATTGGAGCTTCTTTTGAAAGAATCGCAAACAAGTCATGATCCAGATGAAAGTTGGCCTGTGCTAGACATTGATAATATCTCTCACATCAGTAGACATCTAGATATCAAAGCAACATCACCGCCTCCTAGTTTATCTGCTGGTAGAGATGGTGGTGCAACAACACATCTCGAGGAGAGGCCTGGGAAGGTGGGCATTACTCAGACAAAGACTTTTGAATCAGATTCTTCTTCAAGTAGAGACAGTGAGGATGACATAACAGAAGTACAAGGCCAAGGCAAAATACACCTGGCAAAGCCCTCAACTACCGTGGTTCAAACTCAGTGGCCTGCAATAGATGTGCCAGAAATCCCTCGCATCAAGAGACGTGCACCATCACCTCCTCCTGGTTCTTCTTCTCGTGGTGAGGATGAAACAACACATCTTGCACAGATGCCTGGTAAGGTGGACACCACTCAGACAAAGACATTTGAATCAGGTTCTTCAAGTAGTAACAGTGAGGATGACATAACAGAGGTGCAAGACCAAGGCAAAACACACCTGGCAAAGCCCTCAACTACCGTGGTTCAAACTCAGTGGCCTGCAATAAATGTGCAAGAAATCCCTCGCGTCAAGAGACGTGCACCATCACCTCCTCCTGATTCTTCTTCTCGTGGTGAGGATGAAACAACACACCTTGCAAAGATGCCTGGTAAGGTGGACATTACTCAAATAAAGACACATAGCTTGGACTCCTCCTCAAGCAGTGACAGTGAAGATGGACCTACAGCTAAAACAGATATGCAAAGCCAAGGAAAGACACAAATGGCAAAACCTCCAACACCAGCAGTTCAAACTCAGTGGTCTGCAATAGATCTGAAAAATATCCCTCACATCAAAAGACATCTAGATATCAAAGCACCATCACCTCCTCCTACTTTATCTGCTGGGAGAGATGGTGGTGGAGCAACACATCTTGAGGAGTGGCCTGGTAAGGTGGGCATTACTCAGATGAAGACACAAAGCTCTGACTCATCTTCGAGCAGTGACAGTGAAGATGGACTTCGAACTAAAACAGATAAACAGATCCAAGGCAATATGCAACTGGCAAAACCTCCAACTTCGATGGTTCAAACTCAGTGGCCTTCAATAGATGTGCAAGAAATCCCTCGCATCAAGAGACGTCTAGATATCAAAGCACCATCACCTTCTCCTGATTCTTCTTCTCATGGTGAGGGTGAAAAAACACATCTTGCAAAGATGCCTAATAAGGTGGGCATTACTCAGATGAAGACACATAGCAGGGACTCCTCTGCGAGTAGTGACAGTGACAATGGACTTACAACTAAAACAGAGATGCAAAGCCAAGGAAAGACACAAACGGCAAAACCTCCAGCAGCAGCAGTTCAAACTCAATGGCCTGCAATAGATCTGCAAAATATGCCTTGCATCAAGAGACGTCTAGATATCAAAGCAACATCACCGCCTCCTACTTTATCTGCTGGTAGAGATGGTGGAGCAACAACTCATCTCGAGGAGAGGCCGGGGAAGGTGGGCATTACTCAGACAAAGACATTTGGCTCAGGTTCTTCTTCAAGTAGTGACAGTGAGGATGACATAACAGAGGAGCAAGGCCAAGGCAAAACACACCTGGCAAAGCCCTCAACTACTGTGGTTCAAGCTCAGCGGCCTGCAATAGATGTGCAAGAAATCCCTCGCGTCAAGAGACGTCTAAATATCAAAGCACCATCACCTCCTCCTGACTCTTCCTCTCGTGGTGAGGAAACAACACATCTTGCAAAGATGCCTGGTAAGGTGGGCATTCTTCAGATAAAGACACATAGTTCTGACTCTTCTTCGAGCAGTGACAATGAAGATGGACTTACAAATAAAGCAAAGCAAAGTCAAGGAAAGGCACAAATGGCAAAACCTCCAACACCAGCAGTTCAAACTCAGTGGTCTGCAATAGATCTGAAAAATATCCCTCACATCAAAAGACATCTAGATATCAAAGCATCACCTCCTCCTACTTTATCTGCTGGGAGAGATGGTGGTAGAGCAACACAACTTGAGAGGTGGCCTGTGAAGGTAGGCATTACTCAGATGAAGACATTTGAATCAGATTCTTCTTCAAGTGGTGACAGTGAAGATGGACTTACAACTGAAACTCAGTGGCCTGCAATAGATCTGCAAAATATCCCTCACATCAAGAGACGTCTAGATTTCAAAGCACCATCACCTCCTCCTGATTCTTCTTCTCGTGGCGACAGTAAAGAGGAAACATTACATATTGCAGAGATGCCTCAGAAGGTGGGCATTACTCAAATGAAGAGACATAGCTCTGACTCATCTTTGAGCAGTGACGGTGAAGATGGACTTACAATTAAAACAGAGATGCAAAGCCAAGGAAAGACACAAATGGCAAAACCTCCAACAGCAGCAGTTCAAACTCAATGGCCTGCTATAGATCTGCAAGAAATTCCTCGCATCAAGAGACGTCTAGATATCAAAGCACCATCACCACCTTTATCTGCTACTTTATCTGCTGGGAGAGATGGTGGTAGAGCAACACAACTTGAGAGGTGGCCTGTGAAGGTAGGCATTACTCAGATGAAGACATTTGAATCAGATTCTTCTTCAAGTGGTGACAGTGAAGATGGACTTACAACTGAAACTCAGTGGCCTGCAATAGATCTGCAAAATATCCCTCACATCAAGAGACGTCTAGATTTCAAAGCACCATCACCTCCTCCTGATTCTTCTTCTCGTGGCGACAGTAAAGAGGAAACATTACATATTGCAGAGATGCCTCAGAAGGTGGGCATTACTCAAATGAAGAGACATAGCTCAGATTCTTCTTCGAGCAGTGAAGGTGAACATGATCCAAGAAGTCACAAAGACAAACAAAGCCAAGGCAATATGCACCTGGCAAAACCTCCAACTGCAGCAGTTCAAACTCAGTGGCCTGCAATAGATCTGCAAAATATCCCTCACATCAAGAGACGTCTAGATTTCGAAGTACCATCACCTCCTCCTGAGCCCTCTTCTCGTGGTGACAATGAGAATGAAACAACACATTTTGCAAAGATGCCTGGTACAGTGGGCATTACTCAGATGAAGACACAAAGCTCTGACTCCTCTGCAAGCAGTGAAGGCGAAGATGATCCTAGAAGTCACACAAAGAAAAAAAGCCAAGGCAATATGCACCTGGCAAAACCTCCAACTGCAGCAGTTCAAACTCAGTGGTCTACAATAGATCTGACAAATATCCCTCACATCAAGAGACGTCTAGATATCAAAGCACCATCACCTCCTCCTGATTCTTCTTCTCATGTTGAGGATGAAACAATACATCTTGCACAGATGCCTGGGAAGGTGGGCATTACTCAGTTGAAGACACACAGCTCTGACTCCTCCTCGAGCAGTGACGGTGAAGATAGACTTACAACTAAAACAGAGAAACAAATCCAAGGCAATATGCAGCTGGCAAAACCTCCAACTGCAGTGGTTCAAACTCGGTGGCCTGCAATAGATGTGCAAGAAATCCCTCGCATCAAGAGACGTCTAGACATCAAAGCACCATCACCACCTCCTACTTTATCTGCTGGGAGAGATGGTGGTGGAGCAACACATCTTGAGGAGTGGCCTGGTAAGGTGGGCATTACTCAGATGAAGACACATAGCTCGGACTCCTCTTCGAGCAGTGACGGTGAAGATGGACTTACAATTAAAACAGAGATGCAAAGCCAAGGAAAGACACAAATGGCAAAACCTCCAACAGCAGCAGTTCAAACTCAGTGGCCTGCTATAGATCTGCAAGAAATCCCTCGCATCAAGAGACGTCTAGATATCAAAGCACCTTCACCACCTCCTACTTTATCTGCTGGGAGAGATGGTGGTAGAGCAACACAACTTGAGAGGTGGCCTGTGAAAGTAGGCATTACTCAGATGAAGACATTTGAATCAGATTCTTCTTCAAGTGGTGACAGTGAAGATGGACTTACAACTGAAACTCAGTGGCCTGCAATAGATCTGCAAAATATCCCTCACATCAAGAGACGTCTAGATTTCAAAGCACCATCACCTCCTGCTGTTTCTTCTTCTCGTGGCGACAGTAAAGAGGAAACATTACATATTGCAGAGATGCCTCAGAAGGTGGGCATTACTCAAATGAAGAGACATAGCTCAGATTCTTCATCGAGCAGTGAAGGTGAACATGATCCAAGAAGTCACAAAGACAAACAAAGCCAAGGCAATATGCACCTGGCAAAACCTCCAACTGCAGCAGTTCAAACTCAGTGGCCTGCAATAGATCTGCAAAATATCCCTCACATCAAGAGACGTCTAGATTTCGAAGCACCATCACCTCTCCCTTATCCCTCTTCTCGTGGTGACGATGAGAATGAAAAAACACATCTTGCGAAAAGACCTGGGATGGTAAGCATTGCACATACAATGGAACATGGCTCAGATTCTTCTTCAAGTAGTGACAATGAGGATGGACTCACAACTAAAACAGAGACGCAAAGCCAAGGAAAGAGACAAATGGCAAATCCTCCAACTACAGTGGTTCAAACTCAGTGGTCTGCAATAAATCTGCAAAATATCCCTCGCATCAAGAGACGTCTAGATATCAAAGCACCATCACCTCCTCCTCATTCTTCTTCACATGGTGACAGTAAAGAGCAAACACTGCATCTTGCAGAGATGCCTCAGAAGGTGGACATTACTCAGATAAAGACACATAGCTCTGACAATTCCTCAAGCAGTGACAGTGAAATCAAAGCTCCATCATTACAATCTCCCGATTCATTAAGTAGTTGGAGAACCAATCAAACAAAGGAAGCAAAGACAAAGAAAGCCAACAAAATTAGGCCCTTTAACCCATCAAGCAGCTCAGACAAGCAAGACAAGAGTGCTGAAGATCCAAGGTGGAGGGAATTGGCTCCCAGCAGTGTCTATCATGTCAAAAGGCGTCTGGACATTAAGAGACACTCACCTCCAATTGAGTTGTCTTCCAGCAATGACAGTAAGACTACAGACCTACTTGTGAAAGTGGAGAAAGACAGAGCTGGTGTAGGAAATATTAATTATCCACAAGGGACAAAATGGACCATGGATAAAGGTTTCTCACATCTGGGAATCCCCAACATCAGAAGACGCCTGGATATCAAAGCACCTTCACCACCGCCACATGTCATTCTTGACAGTACATCTGCAGACCTTAGACAATATGGATCAAACTCTTCATCAAGTGAGACTGATGATGATGAGAACCAAGACCTTACTTTCAAATCACAGGCTGCAGATAAGGACTTGAATTGGCCTCCATTGACCGGACTGAAAAACATTTCTCCCACTCCAAAGACAGACCATGATATCAAATTAGAAAGATACACAGCTATCACAGATGACCTAAGGGACAGACCAATATATGACAACATTGATACACTAGAAATCAACCCAGAGCTACAGTCGCGGTGGGCCTCCATGAGTCTTGGCGTCTCTCGCTTCAGGAAGCGTCTTGAAATCACATCGCACATGAATGCACTACCAAACCTGCCAACATCCCCTGCACCCAACTCCCCTTCCTCTTACACAAGCAGCACACAGTTAAAGAGGAGGGAATATGGGATGCAAGAAATCACACACACAGATTCATCTCTAGCTAAACCAGTGAGCATTTCTCCCTCACTGATGGATCAAGGCGACAACCCCACTAAAGAGGAGCCAAACCCAGATAACGTGTTGATTGATTTCAGTACACCTCATGTCGATACGCTCTTTGATATTGAGGTCAGACAAAAAACTCCAACACACCAATGGTCAGAGTCCTCCTCCAGCAGTGAGAGTGATGGTGTGTCAACAGAATATGCTTGTAATCGATGGAGGGGAACATCTCAGCAGAGTGGCGTCCCAGCTGGGGCAATACCCAGTGCTTCACTTGGGACTGAAGAGTTGGAGTGGAAGCGGGGGTTGGAGCTCAAAAGCCAAACACCAGAAATGAGAGAAGGCTCTGGCTCAATGTGGCCTCACCTGACTCTCACAAATATCCCCAAAGTCAGGAGATCTTTGGACGTCAGAGTTCAAGCACAAAGAAAACCCTCCACCAGCAGCAACGGTGACGATGAGACAGACCCCAATGCTTCTTACCCTTTTAATCTTGGCGTCCCACAGTGGAATGGGCATTTGAATTTCCAGGCACCAGCGCCAGAGCAGAAGGCTTCCTTGTCCTCCAGCAGCGAAAGTGAGAGCGAGGTGACGGGATACTCGCATGCATCGAATATGTCCGAGGATTTCTCCAAAATCACTTATAAACGTTCAATTATCAAAGCTCCACGTGATGCTTTCTCCACCAGCGGCAGTAGCCTACCTACAGACCAGAATCTGATAGTCGATGTCATGGGTGACAGAAGTGCGTCTCTTCCATCGTGGAAAGTTGAAAGCATGAGTGTTGATGATGTCGGAAACAGAAGGATGGAAATGCAGGGCACCACAGGCTTAGAACTGCCACCTGTGATAAGGCGAACTGGCATTGGTCGACATCCACCCAGCTTCAGTAGCATTCTGGATCAAGGCAGACTTCCTCCGCCTGCAGAGCCAGAGCTCGCCCAACCACGCTCCCCCAGTGTAAGACTGGATGGAGCGAGAGCATATGAGACACTGACGCATAGGTATTCCTATCCCACTGCAGGTAGAACCCCCCTGGCATCCAGCACAGCTCTGGACATGTTCGGCAACACGAGCAGAAGCAAAGCAGAGATTTTTAGAGCTTTGTCCGAGGACAGGAAGGAACAAAAAGGCATCCGCGCTTTAAAAGCCATGTCAGCACAGAGACAGCAGTGGGATTCGGAGGATGAATATGTAGTTTAAAGGTGCAGCATGTACAATTTTGGTCATTTATGTCACAATTGTATCCTGACATTTTCATTCATTTATAATCACCTAGATGTTTTAATTTTTACTCCATTACCCTTCAAATGAGTCCGTAATGTATGTTTACGTGAGTAGGGGGGTCCTCTCTACGGGGGGCGCCATGATTTTACAGTAAAACATTAGATACCGAGGGTCCACAGAATAAATTCAAATAACAGAACACACATGCAGCATTGAATATAAACAAAGGAACCCGACCCTTCTGTCCTCACCCACCCCTGTCACTTCCTTTCCACTCCTCAAACCTGAAAATCAAAAGCAACACAAACAAGCAAGTGGTTGTCACTGATGATTTGATGTGATATTGATAGACTCGCAATGAAACAAAGATACAAAAGACGGATAATTGCTGTAGACTGCTGTGAATAGTTTCAAATGTATTTTTCTGTTGTACCTAATTGTCAATCATTTCTTTAACACCATACATTGATGATGCCATGTAATCTTTTGTATATGGAACCTTAGTTTTATTATTGCTGTATTACTATTGTACTTATTAAAGGTCCAGTACATAAGACATTACATTCTTTCCATTTTCATTAGTATAAATTGAATTTCAAATGGTTCATCCGGTGGTTGTAGTGTATAATTGCCTGGAGACACAAAATGTTGTTTCATTACCCTAGAATGAGCTCTGTTGTCTATTTACATCAGGAGGTGATCCTCCTCATGGAGGTCACCATGTTGCTCCATTTTTATTAAATTTCACAGACTCCATTTTCTTTTTTTTTCACATTAAGTGAAAACTAACTTACCCTCTCAAAAATGTGGAATGTAGATATCACCAAACAACATGTCACTTTTAATGCAATATGTTAATTTGTGTGAATACACCAATCTTGTGTAACGGTGAATTCAAGTTGTTATTTTGTTTTAGAATTGCTCTTTACAAAACATTTATAAAATAGCCAAAACATAAGCTGGTAAGTTAATAAACCATTTTATTTATGTATATAGACATAGGTTATAGTGAAAACAGACGGACACTTACATTGTTTACATACATATATACAGTTTGGACAAGGCTGTTCATCCTCCTGCATTGACATGGGAGAAAACACTGATGTATACACAGTATTTGGTAACGACTACCTTGATCTCATATTTTATGCTGTGATGTGTTGTAATGACAACAGACGCGCTTGTATTGTTTCAGCTGCAGTTGATTTGATGACATGGGAGCTTATGTCAATCTTCACGTGTATGTTAAATGTCAGTTATGACAGTGTGGTGCAAACGTTGCAGAACATCTTATGCTCTTTGAAATAGTAAAATTAGATCATGTGTGCTGGGTGCAGCTTCTTCAGGCTTTGTGGCATGTGTGTTGGTGTGTAAGATGGGGGGGGGGGGATGCAGGAGGGAACTCCTATTCCACCGTGAGGTTACAGGTGTGTTCCAGGTCTTTATAGACACGATCATGTTGGTCTTCGGAATAAGGAAAACATGGTCGTGTCTATCAAAATTAGCACAAAACATTTGCACAAATTCCTGTACAAAAAAAAAAAAACGCAATTGAAAAATGTTTCCAAAAATCTCATCCATCCACACAAGAGGCTCTGTTGGAGCATGCATGCAAATATTAAATTGTTTGACAATTTAGCATCACACAAACACAACAGCCAAAGACAAAAATGTATACATGTGTTACAAGAACATTATACTAGGCAAAGGAGAGCATAGCATCATCACACAGCTCCAAACTGTCAGTGTCCATTGTTTTGATTCTACGGGTGGTACGAAGCAATGCTTTCGGCAAACCTACTGTACTACTCAAGCCTAAAGGACCTCGTCCTGAGAGGATCACTGGTCTTCCACTGTCATTACATTAACACTGTCAGTGTTGGGAGAGATGCTAACTAGTAAGAGGGGACCTGAAACTATCAGTGGACTAAGGAAGACAAAAACAAATATCACATAAAGACAAAATGGACACCAGCTATATCTATGTCAACTGATAACACAGCCCAAACAGTCTGAATTGATCCTGAAATAATCCCTGACCACTCAAGTGTGTCTGTGAGTGAGTGCATGTGTAAATGTGTGTATGTGTTGTATGCGTCTTCACACGTATATATACTGTACATTTGGGTTTGTTGGTACGTGTGTGGGACACACAAAGTGACTTCCAAGGTTTGAGGCACAATAATACTCTTACCTACACAACGTAGATACATCAATTGGTCGCCAGACCAATAAATGCTGATCAGAGCACTAGTAGCTCACCGCTGTACTGAAATAAGAGTTAGTAAGCAGCAATGCTGATTTGTTTGGTGTTAAGAGGTCTGTAGCCTTTGCAGGGGGTTAGAAACCTGTTGGCATTAGCCAGAGCAAAACAGCAGGAGAGAACAAAAACTGGAGCTGGGAGGAGGAAAAACAAAAACAAAAAAACACTGGCACAAATCAACAGTAAACAGCACAGGCATCAGAGACCTGCGATCAACCTTTTGACACAGTGTGCTTCATTAAACGTATTCCTATCAAACTCAGAATATGACAAACGAGAGTTAGTGCCATCCATACAGGAGAAAAACAAAACAAAAAGCCAAAGTTCAAGTTCATTGCACAGAAAGGTAATATTTAAATGTGCCCGGGTCAACATGACCCTGTTTAAGACTCAGACACAATGCATGAATGGTCACTTGTGTTGTTTGCTCTGTGCTGCAGATCAGGGGTGAGGAGTGGTCCTCCCTCACAACACCATTTTGCTTCCATCGTCCATGCATGACACCATATTATCCTAACACAGACAGCAATATGACATGTCACAGTGAGAGAGAGAGAGAGAGAGAGAGCAATGCCACTGGGGACCGCTCGTAAGCTTGCCCACGAGGCGACTTTCGCTAGGAAACACAGCTCCACAATGACAGCCCTCTGCATCCGCACTCTGGGTGGTAGGCACCCAGGCTGCAAAACCATCACACCCTCCCTCCCTCGCCCAACCCCATGCCCCAATCCCCTCCTGTTCTGGGAAGCGCCCACTGTCACTGCTTCACTACTTTGTATTGTTTACTTATTGGTTGTTGATTCTCATATTCGTTGTTGTCACAGTTGTAGTTTCTTTGCTTTTTTTCCACATTGCTCTGCGGCTATGACATCTGTCTTTCCTTGTACCATTCCACAAACTCATCCAACAAAACGGGCCCTGACAAAAGAATAAGGCAGAGATTTCAATATGTTACCAAACTGCTGCTTTGCTCATACACACTGGATGCATGTTTACTCACAGGCACCGTCTTCGTCATAGTTACTGAGGTCCAGGTTGATTGTCCTGCTGAACTCTAAAACATTGCACCACTGGTCTTTGTTGATGACTTTGTACTTGGATTGCTGGGGAAAATGTAGGATATATGTTTCAACATTCATACAGAAGAACAGCCACTCAGTTCGAAAAACCCCTGACCAAGGTCAAACAGGACTTCAAACATCAACTGTACTCCACGTTTCGGAACGCGACACTCACCTCTAGAAACTGATTAAACACAGGAAAAAGAGGCCACGTCTTCCCCAGCAGAAGTCCCAGCATGCACTTGGCTGTGTTCAAGTCCAAACTCCTCTGATCCTTTTCCTGTCCAATCAAAAACCAGCAAGGTTTCATGACACCGAATCAAAATGTCAAGTATAGCTTAAACATAAGTTAGATTTGAAACTTGAGCCACTTTGGCAAGTTCCGTTCACCATTTCTATTTATACTCACTCTGACAGCATAACTCGTTTGATTTAAAACTGTGAACCATTGAGAAATCTGACTATATAAATAGCCTCCACACTTGATAAAAATTTTTCCACTCTAAGTCAGAATTTAAAATGAATAGACCTCGCCATAAAATCAAGGTTAGTCTGTGCACTGGCGTGAACTAGACTTTAAATTAATTTGTACACAGCAAATATCTGGATTTCAATACTGAACTGAAATAGACTTAATTCAGGGATGTTGTGTGTGTGTGCGTGCATGTGCACGAGCATGTGTACACTTAGAGGCTTAAGATTTTACTAAACTTACCCGAGCAAAATCAAAGGCATATCTATAAATGAGTTTAAAACTGGTGCTGTCGTTTAAGACGGATCTCAGGTAATCGAGCGAGTTCCTCAGCCTCTCTGTGGAGTCACACCTGACAACAGCAGAGAAAAGCATTAGATGTACCCCATGCTGCTGTGGGGGAAAAATGGAGACAAATGTAGCAAGGCAAAGATCAATCTTGAAAACAAGATGATGAAGGACAAAAAGTAGGTTAAGTGAGACGTACTGCAATGAGCCCATGCCTCTCAGCCACTCCTGGAGAGTGAAATACCCCATACTCTGGGCATCCAGCTTCCACGCAAGAACCAGCATCACCACCTGAACACAGTAAACATTCATAGCTTCAGATATCTTTGAAAAGGAGAGCTGTTGATCCCAACAACATTGTCAATCTACTGAAGCGTTCAAACCGTCACACATCAAACTGGGAAATAACAGGGACAACCTTGAAAACAGAAACTAAGACTGACGCAACAGGGAGGCTGTGCCGTTTTCGTAGATATCCATAAAAAATTATTACATTCTCTGGTTCCACTCCGATGTCCTCGCAGAACTTCTCCATGCCCTCTGGACCAACCACGTCGTCACAACCTTTTTTCCACACACAAGCATGAAGCCACATTATGACAACAAGTGAATAAACGATTCAGTGGCTGAATGTTAACTCTACTGAAGCAATGTAGTTTTGAAATATGAGATCTTACCCGCATATTCGTAGAACCACTCCAAGCATCTTTTACTAGAAAACGACTCCTCCTCGCGAATTTGTGACGATTCATGTTTTCTAAAAACACTGCACATGACAAGGCAGTTTTAGTCTGAGGCTCTGCAGCACCTCTGCAAGCATACTTAAGATTTCAGTGGAAGTCAGGGTGATTTTCCATTAGGTTTTCCAAACTTTCAATGTTCCTCCTTCATTACTGAAAGAGACACTGGGCTGAATCAATGCCATACATGTGGGTTTTTTGCTTTACACTATGGAAAAGGGTGTCACACCTGTCCTGGCGGCTTTTTTTGGCTGACATGTCATCTCCAGCTGAGGGTCTCCTTTTTTTCCTTGGAGGCATGGCTCTGGAGCAACAGGCTGGAAAAGTAAATGGATGGCAGAATGAGAGTGTCGTGAGCTATGGGCAATCGACTGACGATGCACCTTTTGTTGTGATTAAAGGTGCTGTGTTAAGATTTAATAGAAGTATCCATCGCTACTGGCACAAATGGGACGCAAAACAATGACACGGTCTTGACTGAAAAATTCCACTGGTGTTTATAGGACAGCATAAATCCCATGAATGCAAAATGTATAGAGTGGGCCCTTTATATCAGAAACAGTAGACCCTTGCCTTAGAGACCACCATGGTTTAACATTAGACCAGAACTGACACCTTAAAAAAATTAAAAAAAATAAAAATAAAAATAAAATAAAAGGTGCAGTGTGTAAGATTTCTGTCATTTTTGTCACTTCTACAAAACAACCACTAATGACATTTCCATGAATCTATAATCACCTAAATGCATTCTTATTTAAATTGCCCTTAAAATAGCCCATTAATGTATATTTACAGAGAGGAGTGGGTCCTCTCTACGGGGGACGCCATGTTTTTGCAGTAGCTTTGAGTGGACATACGAAACATTATTTGTGTTTAAATGCCAACTGAAGTCCGCCATAGGTTCTCCTGCATGTTCAGAAGGGTGAGGGGTGTGGTGATGGACACAACATGCAACTTCACCTCTATGTAGATGTCACCAAATTGTACACACTGCACCTTTAAGTGTGAAAACAGACAAGGAGTGAATGAAGACCCACCTGAAGGGTGGCTATCCTGTCCAACGTCTTCTGTCAGGTTCTAGTGAAACACATATATACAATTTAGCGCGTGCCATTGAGCAGGACAACATGTAGACATGGTGCAAGCTAACACACCTACATGTAAACACACACACACACACACACACACACACACACACGGAAATACATACACGGTGTTAATATGCATTTACCAGCCTGTGCAACGTGTGGTGGATCTTATGGATGCTGGCCAGTGTACTCAAGTGGGAATTCAGCTGAAAATCTGTTTCCACAAAGAACAGAGAGGAAAGCTCAATCCAAACTCAAGCTTAACATGCAGCCTCCTGCTTCTAATCAAAGTCGCAGGCTCGGAGCTGGAAAGTGACAGTATCGACGGCACCAACGAGACCCCGGGGTCCCAGCTCGAATCACTGAAGACCCTCAGGTGACTCATTGGACTCTTAAGTAAGACGCCTTTTGCGTTTCATGAAGGGCAGGAACGGATCTGACACGAATGTACGGGTGACTCCCCGGATCGCACGCAAGATAGAAAAACTCGAAATCCGCCCGGATGGTAAAACGCTACCTTGTTGCCAAATGTCATGTGTGCACTGTCGTCCGGGAGCTGTCATCAAATACCGAGGGCTCTCGTTTATTTCAAGAGGCCACGGGCAACACACAGCCGAGCAGATAGCACTAGCTGCATACCTAAAATAGCAGTGCAGACGCGCAACTTGCACAGAGTTTACAAAGTATCTGGAGAGCGGGGCGCATGGGTGTTGTAGTCCTTTTCCGCCTCCGGAGACCGTCGAAGCCGCCTCCTGTCCGGTACACAGGACTACAACTCCCAGGCGTTGGCAAAACAACTATTTCTTTCAGAACCTGCTACCCCCCCCCCCCCCCCCCCCCCCCCCCCC
>JAFBJT010108977.1:11078-44111 GCA_016785325.1 Chascanopsetta lugubris
CCCCGGGTCCCCCCCCCCCCCGTGTTCCTCTCCGTCGTCCCCTGCCCTCTCTCTTACCCTGGCCTTGTTGTAACTCTTTTCTCCTTTGTTCTCAGTTTCGCTGCCATCACTCCCGTCTCCTCCGTTTCATCTGCTCCCCGGCAATCATTCAGCCGTCCACGTGTTTTTAACCTCCGCCTGAACCTCGCTCCCCTTCCCCGCTCCCATCTGTTTTCCCCCCGCGCTCGTGTTTGATTTGGTTCGGCTCAGACGTTATAAATCAGTTTGTTTTCGATTGCACCTCACTGTAACCGAGCTACTCTCCGTTTCATCCGCTCCACCTCGGATCGGATTCACTTTGCCCTGGATCCTCGCTGTGACTTCTGTGCTCGGTTCAACTGAAGCAGGGGAGTCGAACCCATTTTGGCTGAGGGGCCTTGATCCCAAGTGGGCCGGACCAGTAAAATCACAGCATGAACAGTTTGCCTCCAACTACTTTGACTGTATTTATTAAAGGGCAGTTAATGTCTTTTCTGTAATGTTTACACTTTGCAAAGTCATCGCATGGGGCCAGATCGGAACCTCTTGGCCCGCGGGTCATATGTTTGACACACTGGAACTAGATTAAAGGTGCAGCCTGTAAGATTTGTGCAGATGAATTCATGTCATAACAGTGAAACACTGTGAAAACACAAAACCAACAAGCTGTGAGATAAAGAGCTCATCCTTTAATCCAGGAGAGTCCGAACTGCAGACCAAGTTCCATTTTTGTATGGACCCGCATCACACTCTGAAAATATAATGGAACGTGTCCCACACCTGAAACCTGAGCTCGACTGTACTGCGCCTCTCAGTTTGAACGCTCAGTGGAGCCTGAGTTGAAGACAGACCCGATCCATTACCTGTCGTGATCCACTCCTGCCTCTACCCGCTCTAACCAGAAGGTCGGGGGTTCGATACCAGTCCCTGCCCCACATGCAGAAGTGTCCACTGGCACGACACCGAACCCCCACTCTGCCCCTTTGGACCCCTCAATTTGTAATCGGCTTTGTTGGCCCCTCCCCCTCTGCTCTCTCCCTGGCTTGTATGGATGTATTGACTCTTTGTATCGTCCGGTAGCTGCGGGACGAAGACTTAAAAGCCTTTTTTTTGGGGGGGGTTTGTTTTTGTCCTCTGGCCCAGCTGCGGGTTGGGGCCCATATTCCGCTGAGTAATGCCGCCGTAGAGAAATCTCCGGATTGGAGCGTCACATAACTCTTCCCCCGTGTTTGTTTACCCGGAGCTGGAATAATAACCGTGTCCAAAGAAACAGACGCGGCTGCAGTAGTTCCAGGGTGATTTATCGCCCCCCGGTTGATGGCTATCTGCTGCGGCTTGAACATGAGGGCGGTAAAAATCAAGCGCCCCTGTGAATGATTTCCTCTCCCCCCTCCCCGCTGCACTTTTCTTTCTTCGCCTCCTCCTTTGATGTGCTTTCACTGCTCGTTGATTGTCGGAGTGATGGGCGTGTTTGAATACATGCTGATTGTGCGTCCGTTGGTGCGGAGGAGGCGCGTCTCCGCCGCCGTGAATGGTTTGATGGGATCAAGTCGTGCAACTGTACCGCGGGAAGTGGCGCTTTTCATGTTTTGTTTTTTTTTGAAGTGATCAGGCCATTTTCTCTTTTGTTGGAAATAGTTAGCGTGGAAGGAAGGAATAGAATGGAATAGAAGGTTTTTATTGATCCCATAATGGGGAAATTCACTTGTTACATTAGCGCACGGTAACGTATTAAAGAACATATTAAAGTATTAAAGAGGAAATGCAAAAGAAAGAAAATAAGAAATCGTGTGCAAAGAAAGACTAAATATTAAAATTAAATTATATAAACAATATTATGTATATATGTGTATATACACACAAAACAGTGCAAACTAAACGAAAATGATGTAAGTTCTATAATCTGACAGCAGTGGGAAAGAAGGAAGGAAGGAAGGAAGGAAGGAAGGAAGGAAGGAAGGAAGGAAGGAAGGAAGGAAGGAAGGAGGTGTCCGTGACGTTCCCCATAGTTTTCTGCAGAGTGCTCATGAGGCCCGTAGTGGGCGGTTCATTGGTCACCTACTCTTGACTCCTCCTACTTCCCGGGTTCCTCCAAAACCGAACAAAGAGGCGGAGCCCACCCCCAGGTAGAGCTGGGGGTGGGCCCTCGGTGCCGTCGCAGCATCCACAGGTCGGCCCAGGTGTCCCTCGAGAGGCCCCCCCCCCCGTCATCAGAATAAAGATAACCGGAGTTTAAAAACTAAAAACAAAAAAATGCACGGGACAAACACGTGAGTGGTTGGGTGTCATCACACTCTAGCGTTTGATGTGAGCGAGGAGGAATGTAAGATATGCGCCTGAAGATGAAGAGATGTCAACGTGGAGGGACACTGAGATCTGAGCGCTGAGCTGCTGCTGATAAGGACCCGCGTGCTCACAACCCCCCCCTCCCCGAACCCCCTTCCCCCCCCCACTGCTCCTCTCGCTCACTAACGCCACCTCCTGTCGGAGGATTGCAACAGGAGCAGGTCCTCCCGATTATTTGCATGTGCGAATATACGAATACAATCATCATAAACACACTCTATGTCTAGATTAGTGCATTAGATGTGAATGAAGCCCGGGAGCCTAGAACCATGTGTGAAGCCTCGCTCGGTGTCACCGCCTCTTCACATCACGTGGCTTTGATCCCTCGTTACCTCTAATAAAAGAGTCAAAGAAGAACCTGATGAATTCCTCTGCCGGCCTGTCGTCCTCTCCCGGGCTTAAAGAACAGAACAGAACAGAACAGAACAGAACAGAACAGGGCTTGTAAATATAAAACCGCTCTGTAAAGTAAAAGCCCTTGATGCTCTCTCCTTCTCCTTTCACATCTGCATCTCCCATTCGTGAAGTTGTAACTTTACCCGACGTCTGAAACGACCGTTTTTAGCCGCCCGACTTATTTTCCCTAATCAAAGGATTCAACGCGAGACCCCTGCTCTGTTGTCTCTCCGCAGTTCGCCCACGTTTCACGCAGCCGGCGAAGATGCGCAAGCGGGTGATCGCTCGGCCGGTGGGCAGCTCGGTGCGTCTGAAGTGCACGGCGAGCGGGAACCCGCGGCCCGACATCGTGTGGCTGAAGGACAGCCGGCCGCTGGCCGACGAGGACGGCGCCGGCGGCGGCGGAGGAGGAGGAGGAGCAGGAGCAGCAGGAGGAGGAGGAGGAGGAGGAGGAGGAGACGCGGGGAAGAAGAAGAGGTGGACTCTGAGTTTGAAGAACCTGACGCCCGAGCACAGCGGGAAGTACACCTGCCACGTGTCCAACAGGGCGGGCGAGATCAACGCCACCTACAAAGTGGAAGTCATACGTGAGTCAGACACAGTTTCTCGCTCTCTGATTGGCTGAGGGTCAGCGGCTCCTGTTGCCGTGACACGCCGCAGGGATCTTCCATCTTGTTTTCAGGTTGGCGTAAAAGTGCTGAAGCGGCGTTTTTCTCAGTGCACAGAGTTTGAAGTTGGATGCTCGCTGAAAATGAGCTCTGTGGCAAACACACGTTTATGACGCTCACACGTTTGCATTACAATGATAATATCATGTCATATTTATAATGTCTAATATTAGTATTTCTAATGATTTGAATAATGAAGACACCACTTTTGTGATTTATGACGCATAATAGGATTTTTTTTTTTTAAATGGGGAATAAACAGGCTATTAACAATCTACTCTACACTACATTGTACTATACTACAATATGTACTTTCACGTTGTCGGCTGTCGTCTGCTTCAACCACTTTTCAGCAACCACCTTTTTTAAGTGCTGTACAATTATTGGAGGCCCGAGACCTAAAAACATGAAATCACTTCGTCACTTTGTTATCACGCCACGTTTCCTCGACACGATTCGCCCCGTGTTCTCACCACCTTTCTAAAAACATCCCCCCGACGACTATCGAAATCTGAATCCCCCTTAAAACAGGACTTATTTGTTTTGACAGCTGATTAGCCTCATTCCTTTTTACCCTCGGGCTCGGTAAGAAAATCTCACGGCAGAATATCATTCAAACTCCTTGAACGCGGTTGGAGTCGGAGACACTGGTTTCCATGGAAACGTGTCTGACGCTGTAAACAAATGGAAGCGGCAAATACCCACATTTAATAAGCGCCGCTTCCGCGTCGGACCCCTGACTGCTGCAGCTCCGCGCGCTCCCCTCAGCGCGGTGGCCCCTTCCTCGGCGCGGCGTGGTGAACGGGTTGCGATGGCGCGCTGCCTGTGGTCACTTCATGTCGTGACTCATCTGAGCGCACATTCTTGGAATGGTGGTGCGCGAGCTGCGGAGCGTCCCTGCCGGCACACGATACGCTCAGCCAAACAATAACAGGCACTGTACGCGACCGTGTACGCGGTGTTAGTGTTTCACCGAGAGGCCTGTCGCCGTCAGTGTCGGGCTTGTGTTTCCGTTCTGACTCACAACGCGGCGATTATGTAAAAATGTCTGCCATCGCACGCTTTACAGCGGAGAGGAGGGTCATTCCTGTTGGCGACTGCAGAAATGGTTTGTCAGCAAAGTGATGCCTCCGCTTTCAGAGAAGATCTTTTTTTTTCATTCCCCGAAAAAAAACAGCAGAGTTTAGATTTTTCTATTTCTTCTGCACGTAATTTACAATAGATAAACAAATGTATGCGGAGAACTTTTAAACTTGAATTTTAGCTGGCGCTAAATATTGCAGTGTACATATTCCACAACACGAGTATTTAAGAATGGCCGTCCCCTATTGGATAATTTATATATATATATGTTTTAGTGTGTAATACAATTTCCACTACATGTATGTACAGTCTCGTGTATATATAGATATACAGCAGTTTGAAATAATAGATTGTCACAAAGTATCGTAGCGATGAGCACCAGCCTCATTCCCACTTGCTCGTTCGAGTCACAGCTGATGTGCACCGAGAATAGACGAGGTTAGAATAGTTTGGTTTAAATAGTTTTTATAAGTCTCCTTTTGCTCGGCTGGAATTTATTGATCAGCACCCGCGTCTGTCAATAAACATCATGCATGTGAGCGAGGAATGTTGGGTTCAGTGTGGAAGGTGAGCCAGCTGCAGTTGGGATCCATATATATATATATGTGTGTGTGTGTGTGTGTGTGTGTGTGTGTGTGTATGAAGAAGCTGGTGTTGGTGCTGAGAGCAGAACGTGTGCAGTGATGAGGTGTGAGTGTGTTTCCATGTGTTCGGGCTGCAAAACCATTATTGTTACGCTGTGTGATTTAATATTGAGGTGTTTGGTGGAGGGCTGGCGTGTGTGTGTGTGTGTGTGTGTGTGTGTGTGTGTGTGTGTGTTATAGCTCTGTTGAGACACTCGGACTGTTGACTCCTGCTTTTCCCTCCACATCTGCTGTAAATTAAACTACAGCTGTAGACTTTCCTTAAAGACACACATGGCGCACACACACTCTCACACTCACACACACACACACACACACACACACACACACGGAGGGATTAAATCAAACTGCTGTTCACTCATGTCATATGTGATATTTTCTCAGATCAGTGGAGATCCACTCAGCTGTCAGTCATCACCCCCCCCCCCCCCCCCCCCCCCCCCCCACAGAAGAAGAAGAAGAAGAAGAAGAAGAAGAAGAAGAGTAGAAGAAGAAGAAGAAGAAGAAGAAGAAGAGTAGAAGAAGAAGCAGCAGCAGCTCAGTGCAGAACATAATAAATCCATAAATAGTGTAGTATGACATGCACATAATTCTTCGGCACCGTAAATTATCCACCGGGTCGTGAAGGAGTTTGCACCTGCTTGCGCTCGCACTGCGATCCTCCTCTTCCTCCTCCTCCTCCTCCTCTTCCTCCTCCTCCTCCTCCTCCTCTTCCTCCTCCTCCTCCTCCTCCTCCTCCTCCTGTGGGAGGACGGGGGTTCGATCTCCCTGGGATTAGGTAAATGAAAAGCAGGTTGCTCCGCGCTCTGCGCCGCTCGGATCCCGGGGGTCGCGGGACGATTTCCAGTCATAAATCAAACTCTGCATGACGGCTAATGTGATAATGAGAAATGAATCTGGAGCGCGCTGCCGCTACATGTACACATCGGTGTTGTTTTACAAAGTGTAGCTTGACTCAATATCCTCTTTCCCGCTGGAACGGTGGAGGTTCCAAGTCCCGGGCATTTGGCTTCTGTCCTGCAACTCTGAATGCATCACATTCAGACTTTTATTTTTATTTTTTTTTTTTCAGTCCCTCTGCAGCTGAGTGAGTGTAGCTCGCACCTTGGGTGTGGTGGTCAAAGTCTTGAATCTGCAACGTTGCAAAATCCCACTTGACACTTGACAAACTTCACTCGGCTCCCGTGTGATGGATTAAACCTCCAACACGAAGTTGAGGATGAAAACAGCTGATGTCAACACGAGAGCGCTCGTCTTCTTCCGTTGCTCGTGCGATGGCTTTCGCAGATACTGAAAAAGGAGACTATTGACAGTGTGTGGCAGGTGTGTTTATTCTGAGAGGAGGAGGAGGAGGAGGAGGAGGCGGAGGAGGCGGAGGAGGCGGAGGAGGAGGCGGAGGAGGAGGAGGCGGAGCTACAGATAAGGGATTTGTTTGTGTGTCTTGGGCTGACACGGAGGATGTGTTTCTGAATCCAGAGGCTTTTCAACCATGTTGTCTTCTCTCAGCTCCTGTGTTTCCTCGCTGCTTCACCCTCTTTGCTTTCCCACTGATTTTAATTATGATTAGGGCTCAGGTTTTTAAAGGGCAACAGCTCCGGGGCAGTAACCGCCGCAGCACAGCTGCGGATCTTAGTTGTTGTTGTTGTTTGTCTACACTCTCTTCATGGAAATCATAACATTTCCTTGAAGAGAAGTATTTCTAGTATTCCTGAATGTTCCCTTAGGGCTGATTATTATTAAAAAAGATCGTATGTACAACCTCTGGTTCTAAACACCATTGATCTTAAGGCTTTTACTTTGAAACAATCACAGGAAGTGACATAAGTACTAGTGACGGTGTCATATTCCACAAACACGGCTGAAAAGCGAGTAGACAGCTGTTGGTTTATAAGGAAACCAGACCGAGGCCTGTAATGACTCATGACTCACTCTAGTGGTAAAAGAATGGGATGACAGGATGATTGGAACGTCAGTTTTTTACTCTGTCTCTTCTTTGATATGTACATGAGCTCTATAAACTCTAAATGTATTTCTAGGCTTTTCTTTCATTCTTTAAGGTTTTAGGAATGTAAACAGCGCTCCTTTAAGGTCACTGGTTGCCTGATCAGCAACACAGCAAAAAAAAAAAATTTAAAAAAAGGAACTGATCAAAGCAAGAACACAGCGTAAGAAAAGAAGATGTGGACTATAACACCCGTTTGTGTCCTGCAGAGCGCACCAACTCCAAACCCATCCTGACCGGCACCCACCCGGTCAACACCACCGTGGATTACGGAGGAACCACGTCCTTCCAGTGTAAAGTGCGCAGCGACGTGAAGCCCGTCATCCAGTGGCTGAAAAGAGTCGAACCCGGCGACGAGAACAAATTCAACTCCACCATCGAGGTACGAGCGCGAGAAGCACAGTCTGTGTGAATGAATGAATGGATGGATGGATGGATGAATGAATGTGTACCTCCTGTGCCGCTCAGGTGGGAGACCACCGCTTCGTGGTGCTGCCCACCGGAGAGGTGTGGTCCCGTCCTGACGGCTCCTACCTCAACAAGCTGCTGATAACCAGAGCCAAGGAGGAGGACGCCGGCATGTACATCTGCCTGGGAGCCAACACCATGGGCTACAGCTTCAGGAGCGCTTACCTCACCGTGCTGCCAGGTCGGACCCCAGAAACCTGCTGCTGTTATTGTTTAGTTTTATTATCACATATGGGGGAGGGGAGGGGAGGGGAGGGGAGGGGAGGGGGGGTATTAGTCACCGTTAAGAGCAACCGTCTGATCTCATCTACCGACAGTGAGAGGTTTCAAATTGTCGCCGGGACGAAACGAATATGTTGAGACGTCTCATTTGGGGACGATCGCTTTGACTGTCGGCTTTTTAAATCAGTTGATTACAACAGATGATGATTGATTCATAATGGGATTCTTTTGAAGTGAAAGTCTCAGGGCCTTTGCACATCAATGACATTTATGGATAAACAGTCTTAAAGTTACATTCTGCAAATGTGTGTAATTATTCACAGCCATATATTTAAAAAAAAAAAGTGAATTAATTTGATAAAAACAAAAGAGTGAGGGTCATCGGACATTTGGAAAACAAACAAAAAAAAGTCCTTAACCAGACAACGGTATTATTGATGGCAATAATGCTAAACATATTACAAAGCAGTGATAGTCATCGCATTGAATTAACGCAATAATGAATCAAATATTCCCATTTCCATTTGTTTTCTCTCTAATATCTGTGTTTCTCTGGCAGATCAAAAACCTCAGGTCATCTCCGTCCCCACGGCCTCGTCCCCGAGCCTCCCCTGGCCTGTCATCATCGGGATCCCCGCGGGCGTGGCCTTCATCCTGGGCACCGCCCTCCTCTGGTTCTGCCAATCCAAGCGCACCTGCTCCTCCTCCTCCTCCCCCTCCTCCTCCTCCTCCGCCTCCCCGTCGTCCTCCTCGGCTCTACCCGCCGCTGCGCAGCGCCTCCCGGTGGCGGCGGCGGCGGCCGGCCGCGACCGGCCCGGCCCGGCGCTCCCCGCTCAACAGGCCAACGGCGACAAAGACTGCCTCTCGTACGAGGACTACGTGGCGCATCAGCAGCTCCTCCTGGCGCAAGGGGGCGCCGCGCTGGCTCCGAAGGTCTACCCCAAGATCTACACGGACATCCACACGCACACGCACTCGCACGTGGACGGGAAGGTGCACCAGCACCAGCACATCCACTACCAGTGTTAGCAGCGCGGCGGCGGCGCCGCCCCCGCGTTCACAAACCACGTTTCCGGTGCATCGCGGACCGGGTCGCAACACAGCCGGCTGCTGACGGACACAGGCAAGACGCGGAGCGGACTCACACTCACGGGATCGCGCAGTTCCTCCTCAGGCGTATCTCCGTGCGCACACCAGACACAAACCAACCCAGACTTGCAAAGAGAGAAGATGAAATCAAACGAGTAGATAAAAGCTCCGGGAAGGAAACGGCGACGAGCTCCAAGGTACTTTGACCGCGACCTCGTCATTCTACTTCCACTTCAGGACTTCGACCACAACTTCCTCCTCGGCGACGATACAAACGCAGTTCTCCACGCGCCTCCAAACCCTGGCGGACTCGTGTATATAGTGGAATATGATTAAACGGCGGTCCCGCATGTCTGCCGGCCACCTATAATGAACATATAGCATGTGTGTAATGTCATAGCGTATCTTCAGAGTGTAGTATCTGCGGCGTCGGCCCCAGACTGAGCCCGTGAGGCGCTCGACCGGGGGGCGGACGCCTCGGCGCTCCGAGGAGACGAGGGCGCCCGGGTTCGACCCCGGCTCAGGGAGACGACAGCTGCTCCGCTAATTGTTCCAGCTGCCGAGAGACGAGCCCATATCCATCTGTCGCCGGCGCCGGTTCAGCCTCCTCCGCCCCCCCCCCCCCCCCCCCCCCCCCCCCCCCCCCCCCCCCCCGGTTCCGCCCCCCCCGCCCCCCCCCCCCCCCCCCCCCGCGGCGGTTTTCCCGGGATCGTATTCCGTCCCCCGGTTACTTCCTGCAGAATGGCGGCGCTTCCTGTTTCGCGCGGCTCCGGGGACCCGGGCGCTCGTCGTCGCGTCGTGAGCTCAGAGGGATTCATGGACCGGACCTCGGGCGGAATGGGTTCCAGATGTCAGGGATGGTCCCTCTGGGATCTGCGGACGCATCACCCACCGGGTCTTTGTTCATCCGATGCAGCGTTTAAAGGGCTTCGCACTCAAGCAAAGAGACAGAGACTTTAACCGTTTGAAGTTGAGGAAGTTGACGGGTTTTCAACCAGCAACTCTTCGAGCATCACACAGGATGAGCTGCTCAGGCCTCAGTCGACGTCCGTCAGTCGTCCCTGTGGATAATAAGCTGCCTTCTCACCTACAGTGCCAACCTCACCCCCACCCCCCCTCCCCCAATCCTCACTTTAAAGGTGCAGTGTGTACGATTTTAGTGAAAATATTTTTGTTTTTGTTTTTCGAGAATTGTAAACGTATTCAGATGAGTTTGGGATCACACTGCTGCAATTTGCAATTCTTCACCAGTAGATGCCACTAAACTCTACACACTGTACCTTTAAAGGAAAGCTAAACTACAACCAGTGGAAAACCAATGTTTATATCATTACTGTTCTTCAGTAATACATCCAATCACCACTAGTCTCCAAAAAGATATTTCAGATAATATGGATTTACATGTGTTTGTGTACAGCTCCATCACCATGGTGATGAACAGATAGTTCCTCTGTGTGTGTGTGTGTGTGTGTGTGTGTGTGTGTGTGTGTGTGTGTGTGTGTGTGTGTGTGTGACATCTCTGCTGTGCTCCCTCCTGACCATGTGTCCCAAGCAGAGGATCTAATCAGCCAGAGTGGGAACATGTGTCTCTGTGTGTGTGTGTGTGTGTGTGAGTGTGTGTGTGTGTGTGTGTGTGTGTGTGTGTGTGTGTGTGTGTGTGTGTGTGTGTGTGTGTGTGTGTGTGTGTGTGTGTGTGTGTGTGTCAGTGTCAGTGCTGGACCGTAAAACACACCGGTGAGGTCATGAGCAGCTGTGAGGACTAAAAGTACTGAGTGCACAAACATCCCAGCATAACCTGTGTCAGTGCTCAGAGTGAGAGAGGACATTATAGAGTTGACCTGCCGATGCCTGACTCCTCCCACATCCTGTTTTTTCCAAAAATGGGCAAAGAGGCGGAGCCCAGGTAGAGCTGGTGTTGGGCCCACGCTGCCGTTCACAGCATCTGCACAACGTGTCAGGTCGGCCCAGGTGTCACTCAAGAGGCCACGCCCCTTAATTATGCACAATTTCAAACCTGGATAGAATAAAGAAAATAAGCCCCGCCCCCCCGTACATTGGTCAGGGGAAAACATGTTACTGATTGAGACCAAGACCGTAGTTTGTACCAGAGTTTAATCATGTTTCGTTCACCTGTAAGGTCGAACCATTTAACTCGGGAGTCTATGGGGGGGTTGACTCGCTTTTGGAGCCAGCCTCTAGTGGCCACATTGTGAACTGCACATTTTTTCCACATGTGTATTGGCCTCATCTATCACTCCAGGAGGTCGCTGCTTCACAGCAGACTTAGTAATCGGACCGTCTCCTCAGGTCGTCTCTGAACATGTTGTGGTTTTAAAAAACCGTCTAACGCACCTTTAAAAGTAGTGATTAAAGAGACATCACTGGTTGTTCTCCTCTGCCCAAAGTCCTTGCCAGGACGTTGTGGTTCCGTGTTCCATCCTTTACCCCCACGATTCATGGGAATCACTTCAGTCGTGTTCTGCCTAATGTTGTTTAAAACGGATCAAACCATAATGTCCTCGGTGGAGGAACCAGACCGATCGGCTCAGTCCACAGACACTTTCTGCAGCGCCGCTCTTTCTCAGGTGTCCATCACGTTGTTCCTGTGTGTGTGTGTGTGTGTGTGTGTGTGTGTGTTCATGACTCTGACCACTAAATGAAAACTGTGCAACACGATACGCTGCGATAAGATTTAGCTTTCAGCCGTTTTACGTCACAGCGTCGCCCAGAGGGGAGGAGATGTCCAAATGTTCTGTATATATGTGAGATGTGACCGAGGCCGTGGGCGGCTGATGTCGTCCCTCGCATGTGTTGTGTGTTCAGTAAACAGCAGGACGTCCGAAACAACCAGGAAGTGATGTCATGAAAGTGCTGGTTTGTTTTCCCCACTTTATATTTTGCACATTAATCTTTAAACCCCCCCCCCCCCCAAAAAAAAACTCAAGAAAATGTAAATGGACAAATCATATACGCCCGTTCTTTTTCTTCTATTACTCAGCGGTACGTTTTTAAGTTGCCTCTTGAAGAGAAAATGTCTCGGATACCTGTGAAGTTATTTTTGTGATTGTAGTTTATGATTTTGTATTAGAATATGATCAATGCAGCCAACAGATCACTCTGTCTTTCTGATCACAACAATCATCTGACTGTTAACAAACTGTACCACTGTTACGTGAGCTCATTGTAACTCACAGCACAGAGACGCCTCATGTCCCCAACATCCCATAATATCACACACCTGCCTGTCAGCACCCCACCTGTCTTTAAAGGTGCAGTATGGAACATTTAACATGGGTAACATGTGACTGGTTGAGACCAAAAGTGTTTGTTTCATTCACCTCTAAAGTCAATCATTTTAACATGGGAGTCTATGGGGGGCGGGGGGCGGGGGGGGGGGTGGGGGGGGGGGGGGGGGGGGGGGTTGACTCGCTTATGGAGCCAGCCTCAAGTGGCCACATTGTGAACTGCAAGAGTTACTCATCTGATACCTCCATATACAAGAACCTTTGAAAAAAAAAAAAAAACCTCTCTGATCATGCTAAAGTGTTAGCATGCTAACTTACCTCTGCGTTTTAGGACGAGATATCTGCTAAAAAAAAAAAAAAAAAGTTGTGAGTCACGTCTTCATTCATCCTCACGTCACATGTTGAAGCCTGCGAGTGTCTTTGTGTCAAAGCCAACAAACTGCCAACACACACACACACACAACACACACACACACACTATCTCTCTCTCTCTCTCTGTGTTTACCTGCCACTCATCCGCACATGGGACCCGAGTGTGAGACTCGGAGGACGGAGTCACGGTTTGTGTTGTGGAAGCTCTGAGGCGCAGCGCAGCTCCAGCCCTGCGGCTCTGTGAAAGGCTTCGCCGCTTCCTCTGCGCGTCTAATTTATTTCCCTCTACTCTTCGTACCCCGGGGCATTATACTGCATGAGTGGACTTTGCGTTTATAGTCACAGTGTAAGCTATGTAGCAAACACCATGTCATTGTAAGATACTGTATTTATGCAGAAATATACATAACAAATTCTATGGATAATCTTTGTATGGACAATCTTGTACAGTCTCATCGGTGTCGTAATAGGATGGAAATCCACGTTCTCTCTTTGTAATCATGTTACTGGTGCCATTAAAAAAAAGAAAAAAAAAAACTCTTAACATACAAGTCACTTTTGTTTATTTCTGTTTATTTCTTCGTTTTTTCCCCCCAATGTCCCCGATGTGTTTGTCTCGCCGCTTCACTTCACCATCACACACACACACACACACACACACACACACACACGGAGGCGTGGATTGCGCTCACACTAAGCCCACAGACAGCACCATGGGACGTGTCTTGCCGTGAGTGTCCTTCTGTAAATAGTTGCAGTCCTTGGATTGTGAGCGAGCGCTGCAGCCGCTGTTTGACTTGTCAACATGTCTGTGGAGGGAGATGACGGATGGAGCAGCGCTGCGTGCAGATGGAGGGTGTGAAGGCCCAGTGTCTCTCTCTCTCTCTCTCTCTCTCTCTCTCTCTGTCTGTCTGTCTGTCTGTCTGTCTGTCTGTCTGTCTGTCTGTCTCTCTCTCTTTGACTCACTCTGGAGGAGGAAGTTGAGGAAAGAAAATGCTGTTGAAATGATGGGGCAGTGCAGACGGGTGGGGCCGGAGGGGGAGGGGCTTGTGATCGGAATGAAAGTCCAGTGAGTGTGTGTGTGTGTGTGTGTGTGTCCTTTCTTTGTTTTTCTTCTCAATTAAAGAAAAATGAGGAGTCAAACCTTTGTGACCTTTGACATGTGCCATCAAGTCCCTGTACAGGTACAGTACTCCGTCCTGAATAGACTCTGCCCCCTGGACATCGGTGGGAACATCTGTCATCTGTCTTTTTCCAATTTTAGGTAAGTTATCTTTTCTACTCCACTTTTCACAAGTTTCCCGTTTTATTTTGAAAGTCTTTTTCTTTGTCTCATTCCAGGTCGTCTCACTTCCTGTTTGCTCTGATGCAGAGGCTCCACTGATGAGCAACACCAAAGGTATTTATTTTGTTTACACACACTAGCTCTTAAACTCTAAAGATATTGACTGAATACAAAGTGGTTAAAGGTGCAGTGCGCAAAAAAAAAAAAAATCCTGCATATATAATTAACAAAATAAATAAACGGAAATATACAATATGATTATTCAGGTCCACTGAACAGAGGCCACCATGTTTTTACAGTAGCCTAGACTGGACAAACATGAAGTGCTAATGATAACTGAAGGCTCCAGTACATTCTCCCACAGGCCTGTGACGCTGAGGTGAATGAAATCCAGCTGCACCAGGCAACTTCACTCCCATCATAGATCACTATACCCCTCTCACTGCACCTTTAAATTTTTTTTTTTTAAAGTACAAAATGAAGGTGAAGTAAAACAGCCTTAAAGGGACGGGAAAATAAAGCGGTGCCAAACATTTCAACACATTCCCGTATTTACTTTCCCTCCTTTATTTCCACAAATGTCATTTCAAATCAAACGGGACATCACACGTCAGATGGACTGAGACGTTCACCAGTTCCCATTTCATGTGTTCACCATCTCACACATCGAGTCCAGTCCCACAGAGTTCTGCAGTGTCAGGTCTGTAGCACTGGACCCTGGTCTGGTGGGGGGGGGGGGGGGTGGATGTGTGCGGGGGGGGGTGTGGGGGGGGGGGGGGGGGGGGGGGGGGGGGTGGATATTGAATCTGCGAGGAAAAGGAAAAGAAAGACAAAAATGAAAATATACAAAGGAGGAAAATACCTCCCAGGAATTTGTGGTTTGGAAACGTCTGCAGAGTCAGCACTTACTGGTGACTGTAAAAAAATAAAAAATAAAAAAAAAGGCCCAGGGATTTTACAAACCCCTGGAACCCCTGGATCTCCATGCATCTGGAAAGTTTCACCGGTGATAAATAAACAGGCGAGTGAAGCGATATGTGGGATTTTAAAGCTGTGAAAGAAATTACACTCTCACAGGTTTGTGTTTGTGAGGGGTTTCTCTCATTCTTTCAGTATCTGGGAGATTAGCTGTTTTCCTCCTTTATTCCTGAGTGTGTGTGTGTGTGTGTGTGTGTGTTCCTGGTTTTATCTCCTGTGGATTTGACTGACTTGTAGAGTGAAGGAGGAGGAGGAGGAGATGGATGGAGAGCAGGGCTGCTGACAGACGTGTTGATCTCACTGTTGCTGCTCTGATGAGAAAACGGAGCGAGGGATCAGCGGAGGTGTCGAATGAGAGGGGGAGGAAACATCCAGCACAGGAAGGGAAAATAACACCATCAACTTTTGAAGCCTTCATTGTTTTTCCACTTTGTCATTTTAAAGGCACTCACTGCATTTGACACAGTTCCATTTGCCAACAGCAGAGGGCGGTGTTGTGCATGAACGAGATACATTGACGAGCCTGAACTGGGCAAACTCAGCGAACGTAGCCTTCAGACTTATTATCACTGCAACTACATAGATGCAACTCGAGGCTTTTATTTTGAAATTCCTGTTGGAAGAGATGTAAATATCTGTGATGGCAATTTATGTTCTCTTTGAAAACACTAAATCTGTGGATGAACGGTAGACTTAGCCCTGTAGAGCCTCATGACTCACTCTAGTGGTAAAGAAGTGGAATTGCAGGATCGTCAGACCTGCAGTTTTTGATTCTCCCGTTGAAGAAAAATATATATTGACTTCTTTAGTGTGTGTGTGTGTGTGTGTGTGTGTGTGTGTGTTAATCTCAGACAAGCCTGTTTTGGTTTCCACGGCAGCGGCGAGGGCCCCACAGTGCACTGGCCCTGGAAGTGGTGCAAACTCCCAACCACAGAATAGGTGTGTGTGTGTGCATATGTGTGTGTGCGTGTGTGTGTGTTTGTGTGTGTCTATCTGTGTGTGTGTGTGAGTGAGTGAGAGAGAGAGAGAGAGAGAGAGAGAGAGAGAGAGAGAGAGAGAGAGAGAGAGAGAGAGAGAGAGAGAGAGAGAGAGACCACATTGGAGTGTGCATGTGCCCACCTCTAAACTCAAAGGGAGGCTTCACACACACACACACGCACACTATCTCGCCCTGGCTCCGCTCACTCCCTGGGTGGTCTTGTGCTGCAAATGTTTATGATCTAAACCAAGCTAATCCAACTGGCTTGTTACAGTGAATTGAGAATGATTTACAGGACGCAGAAACAAGGCCAGAGCGGGGAGGAGGAAATCGGAGGAAATCTTCGGGCGCCGTTTCAAGACCTGCACACTTGTCTCTACATCTGTTCACTGGTTCCCTTTTAGACCTTAATGCTGTTTTTGACAAATTAGACTTTGACTAGATGCGGAATACAGGGGATCAGTGGGTGTGCGATAGCCTGTGAAGTCATTCTCAGTTTTTTCTCCCCTTAAGAAAACCCCGAGGAGGAAAATCCCAAGAGGAAAACTATGACCCCCCCACCCCCTTCTGCAGTCGGGGATGAAGTCGGATTGATGAGGTCCTTCACTTAAAAAATCGTGAGTCAGCCCCATAGACCGTGTATAAAGATGGACGTAGCGTCTGTGACGTCACCCGTTGGTTTCAGCGGAGTGGTTTTTAAGGCAAATTGTGGGCGTGTCTCTTGCCGCCATCCTGCCGAATCCTGACTCCTCCTGGTTCCCGGTTCATTCAAAAACGGGCAAAGAGGCGGAACACACACGGAGCTGTGGGTCGGCTCGTGGTGCCGTCACCTCATCCGTGGTACGTAACAGGGCGGTTCGGGTGTCAGTCAAGAGACCATGCCCCTAAATATGCGCAATTTCAAACGTCGGTAGAATAAAAATAATCTAGCTCGAAAGAAATTCACCCCCATACAGTTGTCACGGGAAAACATGTGACTAATAGAGACCGAAAACGGAAGTTTGTACCAGACTTTAAACATGTTTGATTCACTTCTGAAGTTATCCATTTTAACATGGGAGTCTATGGGGTTTTACTCCCTTTTGGAGTCCGCCCCCAGTGGCCACCCAGTGACCGGCAGGTTTTTTCACTTCCTATAGTGCCTCATCCGTCATCCACTCCTCGGCACTTCGTCTATAGACAGTGACATGATCCCAGCATCCAGCAGAAGCTGAGAGGTTCCTCGCTTGTACCCTTGAACTGCAGGAGATGGAACAAAAGATGTCAGACTATGAGAGACGGACTCGCCCAACGCTCGCTGCCAAGTCCACCTCAGTGAAGGAAAACCTTAGTGGTGATGGCCTCCAGCCTGAGAGTCGAGCCCGAGGAGAAGAAAACCACCAAAAACCAAAGAGGATGGAAAAGGTTCCAAAACATCACATTGGAACCAAAAGTACAACTTGTACTTGTAGTCCGACATGTCTCACATCCTCACCACTGAGGGACCATTCCCCGAATTAACATTCCCTTATCAGTCGCTGTCATTTAAAGCTACTATAACAACATAGTGGTACAACATGGTGGCCTCCACAGAGAGGACCTGCCCCCAGTGTAAACATGAGGAGCTCATTTTAGTTATACTAATTCAAGTTAATATACAGAAACACATTGATGTAACTGTTTTATTTTCAGATTCTGTTCATTGAAAATGAAATAATTTTGGCCCAGTACCGAACACTGGGCCTTTAAAGATAAAAATAAAATAAAAAACGTATGACTGGCTACAACAGACTGGCCATCTTGTTTGTCTCTTCCCCTTTCCTCCGCCTTCTCCTGCTCCTCTGGTTTTTGAGCGAGCACCGACGAGCAGTCAAGCTCATCTCCTGGCCAGAGCAAACAAAACCCAAGCCACATTCCCCGAGCTCAATTTGCTGTTACGTCTCAGCTCTGTGAATTGGGAGTTTTCAAGCTTGCCGTCTGGAGGAGTAGCTGGGTGGCTTCTGGCTGCTAATCTGTTCACACCATTTTTTTTTTTTGTGTGTGAGAGCCCCCAGAATTACTTCAGAGGGGAGGGGAAAGTGTATTTGTGTTCAAAGCTCTTATTTTGACAAACGGTTGCAAAAGACACTGAATTTGGATTTGGATTGATTGGATATAATAAACTTTTAAATTTGGTCAAAAAACATGTTTAACTTTCCTTCAAGAAAAAAAAAAACTTCTTTAGGGAAGAGAAGGAAACAAGGTTCATTTTATTTATTTATTTATTTATTTGTTCATCTACAAATACATTCCTCACACTGGGATGTAAATATTTATTTGATCGTTTTTTTCTGTTTGTTTTAGTAACGGCATTAAAAAAATGTCCATATAAACCTGTCTCTTCTCAGTCTGGCATAGGAACCTTTGTGCGGAGGAAGTGGTTTTCCTCACGGACGTATGTCAGTGAGGGTCCACCGGTGTCATCATTCGATGCTAGCTGTTAGCATCTTTCACATTATCTCCCTCTGATGGTCTGGCTATTAATTTCCTCTCCTGCCACTGTTGTCTTATCCTACTAGGTGTTTACTCTCCATGGGACGCGTGTGCTTGCTCCTGACCTGTTTCTGAAGCAGCGGAGTCGTTAGCTGCTTGGTGCTAACAGTTAGCCAAGTGCTAATGACTGTGGCAGCAACTTCGCTGCATGCGCCTTTCACCGCTGTCACTCTCTGCTGCTGATCCACAGGGACCAAAGAAACTCTGACAGGTACATTTACTCTTTTACTCCCTAAGTTCGATGTGTGTTCTCGTGTTTGATTTACCACAGTTTAGCTGTCATGGGGTGGGTTGTAAGTGTATGTGTTGGGGTGTGCCTCGTCCATATGTCACGGTCAAGCTTTTATCATGGCCAGTGTGTTCGTTCAACAGTAAACACTAGCATCATTTATGTAAACACTGAGCTTGCTTGCACCGTCTGTGTGGCATAAACAATTATGTTCCCACGTTCTCTCTCTTTTTGCATCAACTTGCTCTATAACCGAAGATGTACGGTATATACAGTGGACTGAAGGTATGATGACAAATCCTGTGCTGTGCACCTGCAATTTAGTTTTCCTTCTCAAAACATGATGCCTCCAAATAAGATGTTATCAGATATAGCTCAGGGAGCATATGAAGGTCATGTATATACAATTTAAATGGAATCATGATCCTTTCTGTAGACTATATTTGTATTTAAATTAATCATGTTATTTGCTTGATTGCACAAATTGTTGTTTTCATTAGTCTAGGATGAGTCATTGATTTTACGTTGCATGAGAGTCCTCTCTGGAAGCTGCCAATTGAACCACCATTGTTTTCCTGAAGCCCAGAATAGACATACATTGTGAGTCTCAATGATGACTGAAGGCTAACATAGTTTCACCCTTATGCTGGATGAGATAAGGGGTCCTAAACTTCCAACACCTCCTTATAAAGTATGTTTACAGTTTTTACATACAGGGTGTTTATTCATCAGTTACAAGAAATAATTAAATAAACATCAATAATCCCTTCCTTTGCTTTTATAAAAGAAGGTCACTTGTCTTCTATGCACCAAAGTACATAAGTGAGGCAGGACCAATATTCTTTACTACTGTAATTCCAATGAGATATTTCACCCTGCAAGAAAGAGATTCATTGTTCTCATTTAAGGGCAAGTGTAAAGGTTAACCCAGATATTGTCTCACAGTTTCACATTTGAGTGGGAAAGAAAACCTGGAGAAATTATGCAAAATCTTTTAATTCCAATATAAGTAGTGTCATTCAAATCAATCAAAATATTACACATCCTGTGCTTCTGAAATACTTTAAGGACGCAATCTTCGTGTAGCACATCTGATAAGTGATCAAATCTGATTTGGTCCTCTGTCCTCTCTCCTTTCCACATTCAACACTCTTAACTCTTTTAATCTATCTGTTTACACCAATCCCTCAGCCTTCCATCCCCTGCAGACATCATGGAGTTCCAGGCCGTGTTGATGGCAGCTGGAGGGGGCTCTCGTATGACTGATCTGACATACAACACCCCCAAGCCCATGCTCCCAGTTGGCAACAAGCCGCTCATGTGGTACCCACTTAACCTGTTGGAGAGGGTGGGCTTCGAAGGTGAGGGCTCAGATTCTCATTACACCGTGACTTGTTCCACCATAGCATGTAAATCCACTGTGTAAGTCCTGTCGGGGCGGGCCTTGCCTTGATGACTGAATACCATGATATCAGGTTCTTTGTCACCTGTTAGAAAGGTCCTTGTTCTCTGAGTGCTTGGTTTGGCAGTCAGCTTTGGGAAATGTCCCAGATGTTCAAAACCTCTTCCTTCTCGATGTCATCCTGTCTATGTCTCAGTCAAGCGTTTGGGCTTTTCCTGTGATATGCAGTATCAGCCGTGAGTTCCTCTAGAGGGAACTTTATGCCTTTCTAAGGAATTGTACTTTTCATGTATGGTCAGGGTCTTGGCTTATTCGTCTTCATGGCAACATTTTAGTCCCAGAGGATTGGTAGAGGTGGAAAATAAAATAATTTCTTGCTCCCGCCCTTTTATCCATATTTGATGACTTCTTTCTTGGCCACATTCCCATCCTGTTTGATTGAAAATCAAACTACAAAATGTGACCTCTAATGGATGGGATTTAAAGGTGCAGTGTGTAAGATTTGGTGACATCTAGAGGTGGAGTTGCCTATTGTATCCATCACCTCATCCTCACTCCTCTGAGCATGCAGGGGAATCTATGGTAGACTTCAGTTGCCATAAAACCCATTTAAAAGACATTTAGTGAGTTCATTCCGGGCTACTGTAAAACATTGCAGCCCCCATGGAGAGGAGCCGCTCCTCATGTAAATATACATTAATGGGCTCATTTATGGGTAATGGAAAAAAATAAAACATTTAGGTGATTATAAATACGTGAAAATGTCAGTATGTAATTGTTTTGTAAAATTCCTAGAAGTGACAAAAATGACTGAAAGCGTACACACTGCGCCATTAAAACTGTACCACACCTATACTCTTACTTTTTAATTGCTTGACCAGCTACAAGTCTTTACTCCACCCTTGCTGGGTACACCAGCAATATGGCCTCCAGCCACACTGAGCTGCTTTTCACTATGTAAAATCTATTACATTTACAATCGCTCTGCTTTTCTGAGTTGTGCTTTTACCAGCCTGTCAGCACATCATCAGCCATTGTCAGGTGTGCATTTCCTGTCTCCATTTACAGTCCAGACTTTTCCAGCCTCTCAAGCTGCAGCGTGCCAGTGGGTCCAGAAACCTGGGGCGTATAAAGGGATCTGTTGTAGTGCGCTGTTCTTGCCAGTAAACAGGGCTGATCATTATAAAAGCCCTCGTTATGAAGGTCCTCGCTAGCCTAAATAAAACTGCCTTTCTATACATAATCATCCTGTGTGGCCAGTTTACTGTGTGCAGCCAGCTAGCCAACACTCTGCAATTTGGTTTTTACTAGGCTGACACAGCTAGAGGGAACAAATGCCCTCGAGAAAACACTGTATGCAGCCCAGGCTATTTAAAGTACACGCACCCTTCAATGTTGTAGATTCATTAGATCGTCTGGTAATGTTATCATCAACTTTATAACAAATCAGAACAGTGCTGTTGGCATGATACAAGGTTTAGTTTGTGTTGTGATAAATAGATATTTTCATACCTTTTTTTCTTGAATTCTGTAAAGGTCCAGTGTGCAAGATTTTAATGAAACTGTTACCATTTCTTGTATTTATTTGTGTATAATCACCCAAACGTTTGAGCTATTATTTTCATTAACTTTAAGGTACAGTGTGTAAGATTTGGTAACCTCTGGAGGTGAAGTTGCATGTTGTGCCCATCGCCTCCCCCTCACCCCTCTGAGCATGCAGGAGAACCTATTCTAGACATCAGTTGTCATTAAAAGTCAAAAGATGTTCAGTACATTCACTTTTACAACTGTAAAAACATGGCGGCCTCCATAGAGAGGACCCCCCTCCTAATGTAAATTCACAGTATTGGGTTCATTTAAGGCTAATGGAAAAAAACACAGATAGAAATGACCAAAATGACCAAAATCGTACACACCGCACCTTTAACATCCAGAGTGGGTCCTCTCTATAGAGGCCGCCATGTTGCAAGACCATGTTTATGCAGGATAGACAAACTAAACAACGTTGTAATGATAACTCAAGGGTTTTTCTACATCCAGTTTTAGTAGTCTGTAGGAGAGCAAGAGGCAAGGGGAATGTTGCCACAACATACAACTTCACCACTAGATGTCTCTAAAAATCTCACAGAATACCCTTTACTGTTGACACTATTTAAAAAATCCCTTGCATGGCCTTGAGTACACTATTTCATTACCTCATGTTATTGTGATGTGAATGACAATAAAAGCTATTCATCTATGGCACAATTTATTTTCTTGCTCAGCATTTATCTACTGTAAATAACGTTTTTGTTTTCAACTTTTTTCCAGAGGTGATTGTGATCACCACGAAAGACGTCCAGAAGATGATGAGCACAGACCCAAAGATAAAGGAGGTGAAGATGAAGCTGGATGTCGAAGCTATCCAGGAAGATGGAGACATGGGCACTGCGGACGCTCTGAGACATATCCAGCGCAAAATCAAGGTATGCCGAATACATCGCTCTGATATTGTTTCACTGAACGTGGCTCATTTGTGAAGATCCTCTACACAAAGAAAGATCTGTGGTAGAGGAGAGAAATGATAAAGCTTGTTAAGGTGGGCGATGTGTATGCTGCTGGATGACCACTCATGCGTGCCCTCTCCCTCCCCCGGATGGCCATGGCCGCTGCAGTGCCTCATTTCACCTTTTTTAAATACACACAAACATGCACAGGCGCACACATTTACACATGCTGACATAGTATCCGTGACCCTCAACCCCAATTTCCAGACCCCCTCTGTATCCCGCCTGCTGATCCCCTCCATCTCATCCTATCCAAACAGATGAGGTCATGGTTAAGACTCTAACTCCCTGTGCTGCCACTTTACCCAGTGCACCATTGACTCCCATCCTGTGGTTGTGCACATCTGTGCAACATTTGTATCTGGGTATACGTATGTCAATTCTCTGTGTACAGCACAGCTCTGATTGGCCCACAGTGACCATTGAAACATGTTTTTTACGAGTCTCTGTGTAGTCGAGAAATGTAGATGTATTTTTTAAAGCATTCGCTCTTGTTTATTGTTTGGCTATCAATGTTATTTTTTCGTATTGTTAGTTTAGTGTTGTCGTACCATCTAAGATATGCACTGGTTTCCTAATCAATGAATGGCCCAGGCTCGTATTGATTCATTATGAAATGCAAATACAGACAGGATTGATTCTGCTACTATATTTAACACAACACGCAGAGGTGTCTGATTCACTGATCATTCGGGTCGGGCACCATTTACATATGGACTGATTGTGGTGAGGGTACCACAGTCAAATATTTGAAAATCATATACAGCGGTGCCTTTTTGTTAATACCTCAGTGTCAGAGGTTAAGGAAGATGCGTCATAAACGAGTTGTCAACCCATGATGGTTCAGCTTCTCCAATGCTGTTTGCAGGCAGACTGATAATGTTAGCTGTGGCTGCTGTGACTTGTTTATCAGGCTCCGAAACAATGTCCATTCTTCAGCCTTCTCATTTCTTATGATTCACCCCAATGTTGGATATGCTGCCATGTCGAATATTGAATTTCACTGCACAAATATTACAATGATGGTCGTCTTTGTCAATTTTTGAAAAGTGTAGCTAAACATGTGACTGCCTCCTGCTCGTCGTCGTCCTCTACATAAATTGAATAAGGTGTATCCTCAAGCCACTCATTCAATTTAAGAAGGTTCAAGTGACTCTCTTCAAATAGATATGGCGATTTGCACTCAATTCTTCTTATCAAACCCCAAATCTTGGAAAAAAGTAACTGCAGTTCTGAAACAGATGGTAAGATAATTTTACTCAAAACCATGTGATGCAGCTTAAACCGTTGAATTGAAAACACATTGTACCTGTATTGTGAAATCAAGAATGCATTTTCCGGGTGTACTCCCAATGTGTGTGTGAACCCCAGCTTAAAATGACAAAAATGTGTCTACATATACTTTTTACACGTTTTCATCACGGCACAAACAGTCATTTTTACTTCTGAAAACGGACAAATTGTAAAACTCAAAATGCCAAAGTTGTTGTGACATCTGAGTTAAATTTATTTTTCCTCTGTCATTGGACTCGGTCAGCACAGATTCTCATTTTTTTCGTGATCACCTAGGAGTTCTTTCACAGATGCACCGCGCGCACCCACGCACACACACACACACTTAAACAGGACTAGTTCCAGCATGCTCCCATTGAGAATAGTCAAGTTCCTAATCCTTTGAGCAGCCACCTAGATTAGTGGCATTGAGTTACACACACTCACACACTGGAGGGTGATGAGTGAAGAACCGTAACCATGGCCTGCCAAATCCCAGTAGAGAGATCACTCAAACTGTCAAAGCCATGCATGAGTACAGTATAGACTCACACAGACAGACACACAATCACTCATCCCTTTACACAAACAGCCGACCATGAGGGGATTTGCAGTATCCTACCAAACAGAATGCTCACGGGGGAATCTGTTCACTCACTGTGGGTCATTCCTCCTGATTACTGAAAAGAGAGATTACAAGCGGCATATTTTATTTTGTTCACTCTTCAAACAACAACCTCACACAAAAGTGGATGGATATGCCTGATTATTGCCCCACTCTTTCACAATAATCCAAGTGAGTGAATAGAGTACTTTGTGTTTTTTGTGCGCCCAAAGCCCCTTTGACGTACAGTATGTATTATCACTTTGGGTTTAATCACCTGGTAGAATGAGTCCATGCAGGCTAGAGGACCCATATGTATATTTTAGAGTTGCAGATTCAAAGGTTGACTTTTAGTCCAAATATGTCTGTAAGCCACACGATAAAAGGTGAAAAGAGACATTGGAATGAGAGATAGAGCTGATTAACCTCTTTTCTAAATGCTATCTTTCCTACCTGATCTACTTCAACCTGTTTTTACTTCAGGCAGAGCTCAGAGGAAATATTGTAATGGAGTCCATATTAAAAGATTTGGTGAAATCGAGAGGTGAATTTGCATGTTGTATCCATCACCTCACCCTCACGTTTCTGAGCATGCAAGAGAACCTATAGTAGACTTCAGTTTTCCTTAAAACTCAAAAGATGTTTAATATGTCCACTCTGTGCTACTGTAAAAACATGGCGGCCCCCAGAGACCCATTCCTCATGTAAATATACATTAATGGACTCATTTAAGGGTAATGGAAACAAATGAAAATGTCAGTATGTAACTGTTTTGTAATATTCCTTTCTACCCATATGAGTGACAAAAATGACTCAAATCTTTCACACTGCACCTTTACACATCACATATGTGTGATGAACGTTTGTTTCACTATGGGACTGTTCTATATACATTCATCCAACCCACAGATCATTTACAATCCATGTTAAACAAGTAATTCATTTACTCTGATTAAATTATATGTTGTGTGCCGGTTTTGGTGACATCTAGTGGTGAAACTGCATCTAGGGGTATCGTAAAAACATTGTGATGGGTGAGATGAGGGATAATCAGCTGCGACATGCAACTTCACAACATGATGTCGCTAAATTCTACACAACGTATTCTACATATTTAAGGATATTCTGTTGATTTTTTTTAATGGTCAGGAAAACTACTACAAAATAAAAGCTAACTTCTCAAAACTTTTCAACCTAGAATTAAGAAAATTCTGCCATCCTTAGGCTAAATCTTTGTTTTTCCAACATGTTGTTCCATCATGTAAGACTACACACACAAAGCTTATAGACTGAAAAATGATGATTCATATGGATCATTGGAATTAGTAGCTCATCTTGGCAGAAACTGACATGAAACAGTGTGTATTCACTTTTGCGTCATCATGATGTCATATTATAAAATGTTGTTAGTATAATTTGCTGTGTACATGGTCTGTATCACCCACCCTATGGTGTTCTCTTTGGAATGAAGTCAATGGGCTTTGGGGCATTTATATACTATATGTGTGTGTGTGTGTGTGTGTGTGTGTGTGTGTGTGTGTGTGGTCCTGACCTGTCCAGAGATCCTGGCTGTTGAAAGGCCAAAGTGTCTCTGTCTCTCCAGCTGACTCCACTCTGCTGCCGCCTGTGTGAGTGCCTGTGTGTGGGGACTGTCCAGGCCCCTGTGCGTGTGTGCGAGCATGTGTGTGTGTGTGTGTGTGTGTTTATTTGTGCATGCGCATGTGTGTGAACGCGTGCACACTCACACTCGCGAGTTCCGTCTCTGAACATGTGTGCATGGAGCTGGCCTGCGTGTGATGGAGGGAGAGGAGTGTTGAAAGGTCTCAGTAATGTCAGCAGATCTCCCACAGACACCTCCAGCCTCAATGTGGCAGCTTCCTGTCGCCATGTCCAGACCAGGTTATGCTCAGTTACCTCCAGGTCAACTGTGTGACCCCTGACCCTGGTGATACACCCCCCTCTGACACACACACTCACACACAGACCACTGCTCAGCTGTTTACCCTTTTTAAAAGGCTTCACATCACATTTAGGTGGATACTTTGAGGCTTGATAGCTTGTCCATTCATCAGTAATCACAATTTAAAATGTTACAGTATGAGTGCTGCCCCCTAACGTTCAAAAACAAAGATCACATCACACACTGTGTTTTCCAAAATACTGCACAAGATTGTACTCTTATTTTCTTGCTCATGTTGTAGTTAGCTAATACACGTGGAAGTTATTAATACATTGTATGGAATTCTGCTAGGTGCATCAATGTACATTTCACATAGCTATGCTTTGCAATTGCCTGTCAGTGATTCTCATCCTCCATCCTGCCACCCATCTTTTATTATTTAATACTTCTAATTTCGCAATTTTCAAAGCGTGTCCCTCCTCATATGCTGCCCCCCCACTCCTCTGTCACTTATGTCTCTTCCCTTCGCACCCTCCCGTACAGACAGAGTAAAGATGTCTCTGTCATTAAGGTGGCTGGTGCTAATGGTAGGATTAGTCCTCATGCTGACAGCCTTCATCACCGGACAGACGGATGGATACCACACACAGACGCACACAGATGTGGGCACACGCGTGTTAACACACACACACACACACACACAGACTGAGCATCGGCAAAAGGCAGATGAGATGACAGATCGAGCCCTGAATTGATGCACAGTTTAGAAATCCACATGGCCTGATAGTTAAAACGTTGCCGAGCAAAAACGTTGCAGTGAACTCCTTAAGATGAACACCTCCATGAATATTCTTAGTTTATCTGCTATTAAAAATGTCCCTAGCCTTATGTTGCATGTGAGATGTTTGTGTGCATTTCTTATTGTCCTGGTTTCTAATTAGACACTCGATCCCAAATCGCCAATACCCACCAGACCAAATCACAACATGGATTTTGATGGCATATTTTGGTATCTGAGCCATGGACTAAAATACTGAGATTACTTGCAGCCTTTTTGACTCACTTGTCCAGTCACAAGTTGTGTTCTTGGGCGGTGGGACATGTGCAAAGACGAGAAAGATTGATGGAACAACTGTCAGGGTTAAAATGTGTACGATATTTATGAGTTGTTGAGGACTGAGAAGAATAAAAATAAGGTGACTTTTTGAAATAATGCATTTATTTGTTTATTTATTTAATTTTGTCCAGGACCTGATATCTGACATGTACTTGTATTTTGCAATCGGGAAACAAACTGTGCTTGTCACCAACCATCATTATGTGCAATGTTTAGACACTGGTACTGTTTTAAAACGATCAATTTACCACATTATCTCTCAACACTTAAATCAGACCAAACCGTAGTAAAGACGACATACGAGCAGAGTTCACTTTTTACCAAGAAGACTTACTTTTCTCATTTTCTGTCTCTCAGTGAACTGTTGTTGTGGGAATTTACCATAACACAGTGGGTCTTAGCTCTTTTGTCCTGAACTGTGTAATTGTTGGCACATTATATTTTTCATCGTCTTTTTTTCTGAGATGATCGTCATGAGTGAGCGCAGCCCTCTGCAGAAACACAACTCGGCCTTCAAATGGTATTCCGTGCATTTCTATGTCTTTGTTGGTTTTTGTATGCATAGAGACGACAATAAAACTCTTCCAGAATAGATTTTCTTTAACGAAAATAACATTGAAATTGTGAAAAAACTGTAGTTGGGGCAACAGTCATAACCACAGCAAATCCACAGTGTTATGGCCATTTACTTATTATTAAACACTTAAGTAAATTGGTGGGTTTAGAAATGGGTCTGGATTTACCTTCTGTTTCTTGTCAACCCTCCTCCGCAGGCCGACATCGTGGTGGTGAGCTGTGACCTGATAACAGATGTAGCGCTTCATGAGGTGGTTGATCTGTTCCGGGCTCACAATGCAACACTGGCTATGCTCATGAGCAGAGCACACGAGTTCACAGAGACAGTCCCCGGCCAGAAGGGCAAGAAAAAGACAGGTAGTTGGGTTGTCTGTATTGAGATGAAATGTAGCTCCAGAGGGCTTTCATATTAGCTGGTACATATTTGTAAGGGAAGGATGAGATGAGAGATATGTATCTGTCATATTGAACATTAACACCAGATGTAGCCAAATCCTACACACTGTGCCTTCAACAAAAAAACTTTAGATATTTTAAATTCAAGCTATTCTCTTTTGGTCGAACGTTTTATTTTGCTCCATGTTCCAAATGCAACCTATTCAAAAAACATGATAACATGGAAAAACATTGCAGTTTGATGATGCCATGGTCAATTAGCATACGTTAACAAACTTTACTGGTTTTCTTCTATCTGTGAAATGGCAGGTGTCTATTTGCATTACAGGGCATCAATGCCACCTAATGTTAAAGAGTGTGAATAGAGGGCACTCTAATGCATAAGACATTTTTTTCTCCCAAAGGCTTGCGACCCACAAAAAATGAGTCCACGACCCGATTTTGGGTCGCAACCCACCAGTTGAGAATCTCTGCCAATAAAAGTTTTGTCGTCTTCATAATGTCTGTCACACGTTAATCATGGTGTGTGTTGTTTGTTTTCCCGCCAGCTGAGCAGAGAGATTTTGTTGGTGTGGATCAGTCCAGTAAGAGGCTGCTGTTCATGGCCAACGAGGCCGATCTGGAGGACGGGCTGTCGATCAGGAAGTCCATCATGAGGAAGTAAGTCAGTCGAAAACCTCGAATACCTGTTTGGTCCTCGGTGACACGCATCACCCGTTTTAATTGTGATTGTTTGTGGCGGCATGGTAAATATACTCTCCATACATGTGCAGATTCTTGGTCCCGGCCCTGCAGATGTTTAGGTTTCTAATCAGATGCGGTGTGTTTGATGGCTGTGTGTTCTGTGGCGGGGCGTGTGGGATTTTTGTTACAGGAAGAGATCTCTAGGTAGGTTTTCGTTTCAGGGTCCCAAAATGCGTGTATGTGTGAGAGCGGGTGTTTTGGGAGCTCGTAAATACTTCATGGAGCCAAAGCCTCTGTAAATTCTGGCCAATAAGAGGGGGGCCTGAGCAGCTGCTTGCATGCTCCCCCTCTCTCTCTCTGTGTGTGTGTGTGTGTGTGTGTGTGTGTGTGTGTGTGTGTGCGCACGCCTATATACATGTACTATATGACAGTATATACTGTCATTTTCAAATAGGCAGAACACTCACATCATGTCACTGTGTTATGGAAACACATTTTGTCAGCTACTAAACATTTCTAGCTGACGGTGAAAGACAGGGTGTAGATCACCTTTAATCATATGTACACACACATACACACAAACGAGAAAATATCAGTCAAAACACAGTAAATCCCAAATGTCTGGATTTTTTGACCAATGCGCTCCTAGGTAGTTTTACTAGATTTGTTTTTCACGTCATTACCATACAATGAAAGTTAACTACACACTCACACTCACACTCTCTCTCTCTCTCACACACACACACACACACACACACACACACAGGTCCTTCATTTTCATTTGTAATCTTTTTTATAATTTACACACCAAGACTCATTTATGATATTTATACATAATGTAACATTACCTCTCGGTTGGTTGTGTGCTGACTGATTAATCACAGACTGTCTACATTTCACATCTTTTTCAAAAACGTATACCTGAATTGAAAGTGTTCTGTTTTGGCAAGAGCTTAAGGAAATACACAAAACCCTGGCATCCACAATATGATACAATTCAAAGTACATGTGACTCGGTAAGATAATGAGGCAGCCATTGTCCTTGTATCCGTGATACTGATAAATACAAAAAGCTGACTGACAATATTAGAGCTGGACAAAAACTGAGATGGAAAGAATTTATAAAAAGTTCATATAGGAGTATCTTAGTATTCCTTCAATCTCGAGCAAACACTGAAACTTGCCACATGTCCAACAATAAGATTAGTTTGGCATTAGTCCAAATATAGCTAAATATCAACAATTTGTGCCAGTATATTGATGATTTTATTTTACAGAGCAATATATTGCTGAATCAAAGTTTTCGTCCCACCCTTGACCTTTACTGAAAATCCAGTATCTCTTCTCTAAAGCCAAACGTCCTCCATCCTCCTCCAACGTTATCTTGAGTGTGTAATTTCTTTCCCATCCCTCTGCTACGGTTTCCCTGTGTGTGTGTGTGTGTGCGTGTGCGTGTGTGTGTGTACGTGTGCGCTCTAAATATTCCGCACATGTGAGATTGTCCGACCTGGAAATCTTTTAAACAGTGTGAAAGGACTCCAGCTGAGCTTCCCCTCGTACATTACGGCTCCTCCTGTCAAGATCTGCTGGTCACAGGCCTGGAGAAGTGGTTAGAACGTGGATTCAAAAATCACTGTAGTCTGGATGATGAGAGAGACTCTAGCAAAAACCATTCACTTTCATTGTTGCACAGTTGGCACTTATCTTTAAGTATATAGTTGTAATGCCCATTATTAGAAAACATATGGGCTCCTGAAAATACACATTAACAACAGTGCCTTTTTTTAAATGTTGGACCAGGAGTTTGTCTGCATCTGTTCCCAATGATGACACAAGACCCTGGATCTGAAAGCCAATCAATTCTAATACCACATGCCTTTCCATTCAAAACCATAACTACCTTCCAATTTTAAGTACAACAAATGGATGAAAGTGCGTAATGCACAGCTTATCATCATGCTTTATTTTATATTCTGGCTTTCGTCTAAAAAAATGACTTTAGCCGTGGATGTCTGTATAGGTTCCCTTGCTCAGATTGCTGATCTTATATAGATGTATTTATTTAGATTTTTTTATTGTGTGTTTACTTAAAAAAAAAAAGTCAAACTTGGTGTATGTAGGATGTAAAATGTCTTGGTGAAATTAAAAAAAAATTGATTTGTTAAAGCTTCAGCCAAATTTGGGAGACTTTGCTGCAGCTTGCTTGGATTTTAGAGAACTGTAGAGATATATGCACTTTTATATTATAATTTCTTATCATTTTGTTTAATACACCATTAACATATTGTCTCGGACAGATTATGCAAGATTTTTCAATTGTCAACAACAGACCCGCTATTCCGCTATGTGAATCATCCTAATGAAGATCGCATCTGTTAGAGTAGCGCGTATTAAGAGAAACGCACACGTTTTATTTTGGAAGCAACGGTCGAATGTCCTGAATAAGTCTTAAGCCCCTCAGCCGTGTTGGCTCTGTAGTGGAAACCTGACTAATGAGAGTATTAACAGTCATTCTGCTGCGTCTGAGTCATCGTCCGCTGCGGGATTCAGGTTGTAACTAAATAAGACATTATTCTGTGTGTGTGAGAGTGTTTTGGTGCGTTAGAAAGCAAGAGAGATGTGACTCCTCTCTCCCACTGAGGACTTTAGTGGTACTTAAGTAGTCAGTCATTAATCCGAGGGTTGAGTCATCCGTGCCTGCAGAGGCAGTAAATTCCTGCTCCCCTTGAAACCGGGCTCTACAGCACTCGCAGCAACCAGAAGTCACATGACGCCTCTCTGAGGAAAAGCAACATGTTTACCCTCGTTTGAGAAATGCAAGATGTTTGTCGAGGCTGTGGAAAAAGGGGTTAAACTTAAAAATTAGCATGTGGCCAGAACGTTGTATTGTGAATCAGGAAAGTTCAGCAACACTTTTGGTTACACACAGTCGAGATGCATCCTCCCCTGATTTGAAGTGGTAGGTATCCCAGAATGGACTTCTGTTAATTGGTTGGTTTCTTTGTTGGTTCCTAAACAAGATCACATAAAAACAGAAGAGTGGATTAGCACGGAACTTAGTGGAAGGATGTGGTATGTCAGGGGAAGAGGGCGTAACATTTTGGTGAAGATCCAGAAGCTGTTCTAGGCATTCTTTCACTTTTTTTAAAGGTGCAGTGTGTACGATTTGTTGACATCTCGTGGTGAAATTGCAGGTATCCGTCACCTCACCCATACCCTTCTACATATGCAGGAGAACCCGTTGTCATTAAAACATAGAAGATCCCCGTAGAGGACCCGCTTGTCATGTATATATTCATTAATACATTAACCTCATTTAAAGGTAAAGGGAACAAAAGTACTGTCAGTCAAAAAGATTTTCCGCCAGTAGAGATGACAAAAATGACCACAATCTTACATACTGCTCCTTTAACAATGCTTTTGACATGTTCCCAGTATTTGCAGGAAATAATTCATGGAACTTGTTAGTGATGTGCATCCAGCCTGCCATACCAGGTTTGAATTGGGATTTTGGTCTTAAAGCATTACACATTCATATGTGTAAAATGTGGCGTGCTTTGAGTTGAGATCCATTCCTTGTTTTACCTCATATTTGTGAAAGATCGATTGAATCAAACCTTTGTCCGTGTTTTCCAAAACTCATTTCTCACAAATCGGGAAAGCATTCAACATGTCTCATTATTTGGATCAATTACTGCAGTAGAGGACAGATGAGGCAGGTTACCATCATATCCTGGGTTCGAGGTGAACCTACTCATTTTAATGCTAAGAAGGCATACGACTGGCATGTGCAGGCGTAGGACAATTAAAGGTACGGTGTGTACGATTCGGTGACCTCTAGAGGTGAAGATGCATGTTGTATCCATCACATCACCCCTCTGAACACGCAGGAGTTGTCATTTAAAGTCAAAAGATGTTTAGTGTGTCCACTTTGACTACTGTAAAAGCATGGTGGCCTCCATAGAGAGGACCCCCCCCCCCCCCTCTCATGCAAATATACC
>JAFBJT010108977.1:78458-98490 GCA_016785325.1 Chascanopsetta lugubris
AAAAAGACAAAAAAAAGCTTTGTGCATGCAAGTATATAGAAGTGATGTCATGTGTTCAACTGACTGAATTCATGCGAGCCACAAAAAGTGTGAGGTGGCGTTGTCATCTGCGCCATTTGGGCAGGAATAAGTGCTGGTGATTAGCCTCATCGTCTTATTTGTATCAGCACAAACGGATAATGTTCCTACACTGATGTGGGATGCAGTGTGCACGGGTTCACACATCAAGTCCTATTAGTGTCATTGGGCAGGGAGGAAGAGCTAAACCTGGCTGGTGCATTTAATAACACCGACCGACAGATCCACAGTACTACATGTACAATAATCCAGCAAGTATATAAAAAGTACTAAATGAAGAATCATACCTATGTGCAAAAGACCACCCCCCCCCCTCCCCCAATTTCCTTTCAACAAACATTACACCACGTTGGTGAATCCTGAAGATGCCAAAGCACCGGCGGACTTGATCAAAAATAACAGTAGAGCGTTGGTTCACAACAGTCGACAGGAAACGTTAATGTCACACATTGGTAATTGTTAGGAATCACTAGTGTATCAAATACTACCAAACATGATCCCTGTACGTTTGCTAAGGCCTTACGTACGTGTAAGATGATACATTCATTTTGTAGAAAGTGGTGTCGACAGTCTACTTAATGGCTCATTACCACACCGCTTACATTCTTCAGCTTGACTCAGCTAAGCATTAACTACTGAAACATTATCATTTTCTAATCCATCCTTCAACTGCGACTGGCAGTTGACTAGTCTGATGTGAAAATGCTCCGACTACTTCGGCCAGCAGATGTCAGCAAGGCACGCGTGTGCAAATCGAGCGTCTGGCGGATCCTTGAACCTGGACAAGTGTATGGTTTTAATCATTACCCTGAGATTAGACATTAGATTAGAGGCGAAATTCTGACTACTACTGCACAAGTACCATCTAAGATAGAAGATTTCAAAGCCTGATAATCATTACTAGGAATAATAATAGGTCATAATTTGTTTACTTCCTAAATCATATGAAGTAGCAGTGGCAGCTTGCTTTTCGGGCAAGATATAATCAAATAAGTTCAAATAATCACAGCATTATCTAATTCATTTTCGAACTATTCCATTCGTTTTGCCCCCCCCCCCCCATTTTGAAAACTTAATGTCACACAATCAAATCAAAATTTGAATGCAGAAAGGAGGAAATCAAAGCCAACAAGTCATTCCTATGTTGTTTTAAAGGAAGATGTAAAAGCACCAGCATTCTGCACAAGTGGGATTTGGACCAAATCACCAGTTAATCATCATTTTGTCAGAATAGAGTGCTGAGTTTGACAGGAATGACTAAAAAAGTACCATGGCAGGAGCAGCACCATGTCAAACGGCTACGGCAAACAAGTGCTGTTGCAGAAAATTAGTATCGAGAACATAATGTTTCCCTCCACTTCCCAGAGCAGAGAGTGAAATGAAAAAAAAGGACTATCAATAATTACAAGGTGACAGATGTCATTCTATCTTCCAACAGCCCTGGCCTGAGGACTGACGAGCTGCACGGACACGCTACTACATCTTAATGTGTGGGGATGCAGAGTTGTCTGCCAGTGCCAGGGCCTGCAGGTTGTGGCACTGAAGGAGGAAACCCTCGATACCGCTGCTGCCCGTCAGCGGGTTACTGTAAAACAGGTTCTGCTCCGGCGGCAGGATGCTGTCAGAGCCCCAGTCGGAGTCTGAATCTGAGCTGCCGTTCCCAGAGCCCTCGGTGGCGGTGGGCGGGTAGCTGAGCTGCTCCAGCTGCTCCACCAGGTCACTGAACTGCACGGCAGAGCTGCTCTCCGAGCGCACGGAGTACGCTGGGAAGTTGACCATCGAGCTGGCCTCTGACTGGATGTCAGAGCCTGGCAGGCGAAGCGAGGAGGAGGAGTCGGGGCCCCCGTAACCCACCGACATGGACTCGCCCGCCGAGCTGAGCCCCAGGTTGTCCAGGGAGCTGCACTCGGAGCGGTTATTCACCAAAGAGCTGGTCTCCGAGTGACCGACGCTGCTATCGGGGAACGCACCGGTGTTACCATTCAGATCCTCTATTCCCACACTAAAGAGCCTATTTTTGCTGAGGTCGGACTCCTCCACCACAAACCGCTCGGCTTTATCGTCGAGACCGAAAGAGTAGGCCTCGGCCCCGCCGCCGTAAAAGGAGATCTCGGTGGGATCGTCATCTATGAACTCCTCAGTGACATGAAGCGGTGAACTGGACATGGAGAACATGGGATTCTGTTTCGTACGCAAAAGCTCCGCCTCGAAAGCCTCGGGCGACAGAGCCCCCTTCGCCCTCTTCCCTCCACCCCCTCCCGCCGAGCACCCAGGGACCCTTCTCCCGCCGAGCTCAGTATCCTCGATGCCTTTCTTGGAGGCCTGTGACTGGGCAGTGCCGCTCTCAACACACACAAACAAGGGGCTGCAGTGTCCTGCTGCCTGATTGCTGGGGGCACCTTGAAAAGCGAAGTGGGTTGGGGAAGCGGCCTTGACAGGTTCTTCCCTCGGTGGGCTGGGGGGTCTGGTGCCTTGTGGAGGGGACTGAAGTTGCTGCGGCAGTGGCGGCGGCTGCTGCTGCTGATGCTGCTGCCTCTGCTGTTGCTGGTGCTGCTGGGGAGGCAGTGGAGAGGTGCTCAGCATTGGAAAAGGCTGCAGCTGAGGTTGGAGGTCCGTCTGTGGGAGGACACTTGAGATGTGCGGTGAGTGGAAGGACACTGTGGTGGAGCAGGGGGAGCCACGGGTCCTGAGACTGTCATTAAATGACAAGCTCTGAAAGAATACAACATTGATAGGACAGGGAAAAGGGTGGGGCAGGGCAACGAAGGAGGAGAATAATATTAGCAATTCATCACGGGGTTCTGCACAAATCTATCAAACCTGCAGCACTACTCACCTGTTTTGGCACATCTGTTGCTAGGGAACGAGCAGACATTCGTACTTTGCTGTTCCTCCTGAACAAAAAAATAAATAAATAAATAAAAAGTACTGCATGTCAAAATAATGATCAAAGCAGAGTGGAAACATTTCTCAAGGCAATGCTTGGGAAGGAATTAAAAAAGGTAAACAACTCGTCCATTCAATAATCAGCGTGTGTGTGTGTATGGAAACACACCTCTGGTACGGTGTTCGTTTGGCTCCGTTTTCCCTGACGTACTCCACAAGTTGCTTCTGGGTCCTTCCACTGTCAGACAGAGTTTATAATTATAAATGGAACAACTGCAACTGACTGCATAAGAGGCGCTAGGTTTTCACGGTGCGGGTCTTTGTTTAATGTCAACCGTTAATACCTGTATCTGAAGGAGGAGCCTCTGGTGAAGAGGATAGCTTTGGACTTTGGGATGGGTTGGTCAAACAGGCGGAAGAACGAGTGATATTCGACACAGATCTTCCAAAAGATTTTACAATTGTCTCGACTGGCCATCATGAATTCCAGAGTGTCCTGATGAGGCCCCTATGAGTGAGAATCAAAGAGAAACCGAGTTAAATGGCAAAAGTCTCCCTCAAGGTGAAAATGGAAACTTAGAAGTCCCACTCAATCATTCGATGACTTGAGGCATGAGCTAAAAACGAGATCAAACAATCACTTAGTGATCATCTTTTCATTAATACGTACATGGACCTCTGAGTGCAACTTGATCAGGAACCGTTTCCTTTTGAAGCTCAGTTTACGGATCTTGGACCAATTGAAGGTATTTATCTTTGTGTTGCCCTGGAGAGAAACGTGAACGGAAGTTAAAATGAGCATCATCGGATTTATTACAAAAAAGCTGCCATGACAACAACACTCACCTGAAAAACCTGAAGGCCCATGTGAGCAACAGCCAGATTGATCTTGGTGCCTTCCCGATCAGCTGCTGGGTGGAAGCGGACGCCGTACATCTCCAGTTTACGAGCTATCTCCAGGATTTGGAAATCGGATTCAGCTGGAGTCTGACCCCTGAAGGGAACGATGTAAAGAGGAGCATCACTCTCATGCTGTCATTTCAGTGCAGACAGCTCATATATGGGATGGACATAATGGTGGACTGCTGATGATTTATAGAATCCCTAATAACAGTCAAGCCAACAGCCCCAGTTGAAAGAACACAACTCAACAGGCTGGAGCATTACATTTTCACAAGTACTTTGAATGATGCAACAAATGAGGCAGAAACTTGTGCCCAAGTGGCCAATGTGCAATTTTCCTTTTGATTTACCAAATACAATCTGCACAATGTGAGATTATATCATGCCTTGTATGCCAAGTGGTGTGACACGAAATCCCTCACAACTACGGGGATTTGAACGGCATTATCTGGGAAAAAAACCATGTGATTACAACCAAACCGCATGTTAGGAAGACATATCCATCCAATCATCACCACATTCTAATTTTGTTCATCCGTTAAGCGGTGAAATCTCCTTAGGGCCCTCCCCTGCCCCACTGGCCTTATGGCTAATAGACCGGGCCAGAGTGAGGGATTAGGCCAGTGAACTTGCTGCTTGTGCTTCCACCCTGGTTACCGGGGGAAGAGATTAGCAGAGGTCTTTAGAGCTGCCTGATACACTGGGTTGAAAAGGGCCCCTGCTAGCCAGAGAATGGTTGTGAGATAACAAGAAGGCTGATGGTGGGAAAAGTGCAGCGAGGGGGGGGGGGGGTTGTCAGACTCTGAAATTGGACAAAACCTCCTCAGTTGCAGTTGTTTAGCAGGACTGTTTTCAACGGTCGGTCACATCATCTTCATTAACACTCCAAAAAAGGTGGGGGAGTCCATCATTGGTTTGTGAAAGACTTTTTTTTATCTGAAATCCTCCACATATCTTAATAACAACCGGTTGTATGGAGAAAAGAATCTGGTATCTGCAGCCCTCACAATATTGTAATAAAAACCATCACAAAGAGGATGAAGTTGATATCAGAGGTGTCTTCCCTGCACCCTCTCCTCCGCTCAGCTCTGAGCAAGAGTCAGACTGGCTAATGGCAAAAGGGAGGGGTTGCATTTTTGTAATGCGTGCGCATCTGATGTCCCAGGCAAAGCAGCGTTTCATTCGAATAACAAAACAATGTTTGTCAAGTATTATCTTCCATTTGCCATGCTCCTTCTTGATGCTACATTCAGTACCATTATAAAAAGTCTCGGTCGGTTTTGTGTGTGTGAGCTGTCCAGGATCAAGTGATCGTATGCTAAAAAGAGAACATGACACAAGAGTCCGTGCCTCACTGCCTTCTCACCTAGTAGCACAGATTACTGCATGTCAAAAGTGCGGTAATCTGTGTTAATAGAGACGTGCAGTGTTACTGCGCTGGAAATTGAGCTGGGATGAGCCGTCTAAAGAAGCACGAGCGCAGTTATAAATGACTGAACACTGGTTCGCCTCGGCTCCCGGGGAGAGCAAACCCCGGAGCCTGCCAGCACCCCCCATGTCCACACTGACGCAATTCCATCCTCCCAAATCTCCCTGCCAGATCTCACCAAAACAATATTTGTGTTTTTGGAAGCACAATCTGTGTTCCTGCCTGAAAAGAGAAGAGAGGAGAGGAGAGGAGATGAGAGGAGGAGAGAGGGAAGGGGGGGGGGGGATAGAAAAGAAAGAAAACACACAGAGCACAAAGCGATGGAGAAGCAGGCAGCAGCCCACACATGGCAGCCTCGTCGGATAGAGGAGAGGGCAGCTCCGCGTCAACATCAACACGGCTCCGCAGTCATCGCTCAGCAGGTAATTACGATAACAACGTGTTCCCAAGGCAGCCGCTCTCTCTGATTTGGTTTCGGAGCACTCACCCCTCCTAAAATCTCCTCCTGATCAAATCTGATATAATTACAAAGTCAAGATCCCTTTCAAAGAGCGCCCACTTATGCGCGTCGACTTCGCCGCGCGGCAACAGTGCCTCTTGTGACCAGTCGCGGGCGCTTCGCTTCTTTTCGTCCCACGCGTAGCGACGACGTTGTGCTCGACATGTTGTGAAACGCTCACCCACCAACCCCCGGCTGTTGAGCCGCTCACTGCCAGCTATCGCCCTCCGTGGCAAACACGGCCCCGCCGCAACAATCGACTGCGCCCGTTATCGTCCGGTTTCCACGGTGCACGTTTGGCCCCGGACGGAGTCGGTGGCTCGGCCCTGTTATTACCTCTCTGGTGCGGCGTTTTCCTTGGCCGTCATCGCGGCCGACCCCTCTAACAGCCAGCGCCGCGCCGCTACAGGGCTCGGCCGTTGACATACTGAAGACATTTAAGATAATCCCGGAGATGTCTCTGTGTTTTTCAAGATTAGATCTTCAAAGGAGGGGAACGCGGCCAGCAGCCTCTACTTGAAAGGGAGAGAGAGAGAGATGTGGAGGGCTCTTGTTCTGAAGGAGGGGGTGGGAATAGCTCAAGAATGCAATCATGCTTTTGGAGTGGAAGAAGGCCTGTCCTGGCTAGCTGAGCTGGCGGGACGGCGGTGGAGGGGAAATCAGACCAGAGAGAGAGAGAGAGAGAGAGAGAGAGAGAGAGAGAGAGAGAACACACCTGTTGGACAGGACAACAACCGCGGGAGGCGTTGGGGGAGGATTCTAACCTGTGTGACCTGACAACGGGTGTAAATCAACAGGGCAATCCTCCCACCCAGCTCTGCCTTTGGTAACGTCTGGGATGCGATTTACATGGAAGTAGCAAACGATGGCCAATTTGCCAAAGAGAAAACGCGGGGGTTCAGGTGTGTTGTATGTTTGGAAGGATATGATTTCCGTCAGCCTCATTCACAACAATTCCTGGAACATTCAGGTAAGGGAGTTGACCCGAGCTTTCCTGAAGTTGTCTTTACAACACACTGACAACGACCTTGGCAGCGATTGTAAAAGCTTCCTTATCTTGTTCTCTTCCATCGTAAAACTTGAAAGTGACACGCTCACCGAATCACCAGGAATGTTCAGAGTATTCTCGTATGAACTCACTTGGACATACCACAGACATGACACTGGGGTTCGGAGTGCGAACACTGTACATATTTAACATGTCGTTCATTCAGCCAAACACAGGGTCTGGTGTTGCATTATGGGACACGTAGAATCAACTGTCTTAGGGAACCCTCGCCTTCATAGTAAACTGAAAGTTGGGATATCGCCACCTTTGCCACATCCTGCACAAAACCTTTCACTTGTTGTACTCTGTGTCCAACATCGAATCTATAACTTACATTTCCACCACTGTTTTTTTCAGTCCTGATTCAAAGGTGAGAGAACACAACGTGGTTGTTGGTGCGACTGTTACAACTGGAGAAACAGACCACTGGGTCTCAAAAGTCATCTTTCTGGTGCATCTGTACGTGTGGAGGAGCTGTGTGTCACTGCTCTGGTTACTTTATCTCCCAGCAGAGAGACAGCACGAGGGGGGGCGCGTGGGGGGGGGGGGGGGGGGCGAAAAAAAATGTGTCACCCCCCCCCCGCCGGGGGACAACGTGGTTGTTGGTGCGACTGTTACAACTGGAGAAACAGACCACTGGGTCTCAAAAGTCATCTTGTACGTGTGGAGGAGCTGTGTGTCACTGCTCTGGTTACTTTATCTCCCAGCAGAGAGACAGCACGGGGGGGGCGGGGGGCTAAATGAAATGTGTCATCCTCCCATCGCTGAGGACGTATTGAATAAAAGCAAGAAAATGTGACTCATGTTTGCAACAAATGTCAGCAGTGACGTTCTCTGTGACTGCGAGCAACTCTCAGTGACTCATTGAAGCCTCTGCGAACGTGGCTCTGACGGACAGGGAACAGTTCAGTTTCCAGACGGTGAGTGGCATCGCGATAGCGCTGATTCTAATAATAGCATGAGAGCATTTTTGACACAGTTCGCGTGGAGGTAATGAGGAAAAAAAAAAACATATAGAGGTAGTAACAGGAAGTTCTCCCGCAGCGAGTACAGCAGGTGATGCGTAGACGCTTCCTTTGTCTGCCCCTTCTCCGCTGGGCTCGGTGACATCATCGGTGAGTCAGCGACCAGAAACCAGAGCCGGGATCAAAAAAGGGAACAGAGCGAGGGCTGTCTATTATCTGCCACGCTTACTGTACCGCATGACACGGCACAAACACCTCAGACAAAGGGGCATAGAGATCTCAAAAACGCCAGAGATCTATTTTCGAGCGGGAAAACAAGTCCGTCATCGGCGAGAGGCGGAGGTCAGGACCGAGCGGCCTCGTCGTGATTGAGTCCCCGGAGAGGGGAACTTGTTTTGGGGGCAGACGCAGCAAAAACAAACGGGGACGTGAGGTCGGACAAAGCACAAAGCAGCACCAGGTACAGGGTGGTTCCTGTGAGCGAGCTCTGCGCTGGGCCCCTCCTCCGTCCCTTCAGCCTCACTGGCCACGGTTGAAAAATTAATGCAGCAAACTGACAATACTTAGGGCCTCCCTCTCCCTCTCTCTCTCTCTCTCTCCCTCCCTCTCTCTCTCTCTTACTCCCCCTTCCCATGTTCCAAACAGGATCAATTACCAAAGCAGGGCTCCACAAGAAACAAGAGGCACTCTCCATCACAGCTGCGCGTGTGCACATGCATGCGCAGTGTGTGTGTGTGTGTGTGTGTGTGTGTGTGTGCGCGAGCATTAGAGGTTCAGGGAGGCTTATGACGAGCAGAGAGAGGAGAGGAGGAGGTGGTGGTAATAGTCTGTTTGCCTCCCTCTAATGACAGCAGCAGAGTGGATTAGTGAGCCTCCTAACCCATCAGCATCACTCCTCCCAGTAAGTGACGGAGCATGTAAATAACCAGTCGTGGCCACTCGCAGCAGGAGGAAGGAGAAAAGAGGAGGAAGAGCTAAAAAAAAGAAGGAAAAAAAGAAAAAAAATTAGATAAGTCTAAATGTGTAGTTATGTGTGCGGTCCGTCCATGCGCCTTCATTTGTATGCAGGTGGGAGATTTTTTATTTTTTTATTTTTTATTTTTTTGAGGAGGAGGAGGAGGAGGGGGACTTTCATTTATACAACATCAGCCAAGTTATTCAAATGCAGCACATCTGACTGGGGAGGATAACATAAAGAAAGGCATCAGCAGAAATGGCAGCAGGCAGTAATCCCCTCGCCAGGCCACTTGCGTTTGCCACGCAGGCAACGCTGTCAGTGGCGGCACGTATACGGCGCCTTATCAGTGGCAGCCATAGGGCTTCTCTAATAACCCTGCTGATGCTCTGCGGCAGCAAGGACAGACAGGTGGACGAACAAACCGACGAGCGAGGACGATGGGTTTCACTTTCCACTTAAAGAGAGACGCCGCGCCGCCGGCACCAACCTGTCGCCGCGCGTGAACAAACTCGTGTTGCGTCGCAAAAGTTACGTGCGGCCACTTCCGCCGAGTCGTGACCGTCCCACTTATTAACGTTTCACAGCCGCAGGGTGAATCCGCGCGCGGCGTTTCTGACAGCGTTGTCCAAACCCGGGCGAGCTGGCACGGCGGCCCCCCGCCAGGAGCCAGTATCTGACTCCGGCATCATTATCACCATTCAAAAGGTCAAGCACAGTGCTTCCAGCCCCTTCTCGGTGATTTATGCCTTTGTACTATTACTTCTGTTCGCATTAATCTCGATCCGTAAATCTAATCACGCCGCCGCGCCATCGCAGCTCCCGGCACTCTCAGGACAGAAGCTGCAGCCGGCGGGAAGCAGCTTATGTAAATACGGCAGTGTTGACACAAGACGGGCAAGCGCACGGTGCTTTGCTGCCATGATGAGAGGCACCGATCGGGGCGCCGATAACAACAGCTATCACTCGACTCCTGTTTCTTTTCATTTTCTGTCATTGCTATCTATTCATCCTGAAATCTTGATATGCGCTTCATATCTCGGGAGCATTTTTCTCGGTGCGTCTCCGAGAGGCCTGAGGTTGCTGCTGCAGTAAGGAAGAGAAACGGCGCTGCAAAAGCTCCGTCTCTTAGTCAATGAATAACTGACACCAGTAAATGAGAGTGACGTACACGCATTGAAAAAAAAATACAAAAAAAGAAGAGCAGCCTTGTCAAACTAATGCGCTTTCAGGCATTCTTTGCATGCATATGAGCCAGTAATCATTACCTTCAGAACGGCTCCACAACCACTTGGAAGTGTCATGAAAACTTTGAGTCTCGCATGCCTCCGAGGAGCCTCGCAGCACTTTGAGCAGAGCGGCTGGACGCGGCGCTCGGAGGCGGCCACATGCAAGTATTAAGACTTAATCAGGTCTCCTGTGTGGAAGTGGGGTCGTGCTTTCCGAGAGAATTCCTTCTGCGCGGACTGAAGGGAACCTTGGCGATGACACAGAGAAGCCTGCAGGCCTGTCGGCTCGTCTCTGCTCGGCTCAAATCAGCACTCGGCTCCGGATAACTTCCGCCGCTCCACTGACACGCACTCACACACTGGCAGACACGAATCTCCAGCATCACTTCAAACCATCCACTCAGTGCCTCGACATTGTACTTGACATGTAGCGTGTGCGCGGGATTCTCAGCACAGACCCAGCATGAATCATTCCGGCTATTAAATGAGATACCGTGTGGCATGTGCTCATTTCGAGATCATGTCCAGATATGGAGAGGAGAGAGAGAGTCATGCTGGACCAGAGGCGGCCGGGAAGAGGACTTGAGAAGAGGTTGAGTTGAGATGATTTGGCTCAAAGTGCTTAAGAGGGTAAAACACCACATGATGCATTTTAAAAATTGATCAAACTTAAGACACTGGCAAGGAATGACGTGTTGAAAAGAGCAGACAATGGCAACTGATGACTTCTGTTGCACTCCGCTAAAAGCCAAAAGCTCAACATACAAGAAGATAATAGGATTGAAGAAATAAAAATAAAGCCCTAATTCAAACCCAAGATTGAGAAACGATTTTTTATGTGACACCAAAATGCACGGAGAGAGCCTTTAATAATTGATGGCTCGGGAGCAGGGAGATTTTTAACCGCTCTCCTCCTGTTATCAATCATTAATGGAGTTTCCATCAAAAACACTTCAACCCCTCAAGTATCAAATCTCTCTTGAAGGTGGAGGGCCCACATTCAAACATCCCACTTAATCAAAGGGGCACACAATTTTCCGTTTCCCTTTCTCTCATTTTTCCGCTTGTGCAAATTAGGATAATAACGGCGCAAATTACAAAATTGTTCGTGGCGTTAGGTGTAAAAAGGTAGGCATTTCACTGGAGGTCCTCTCCTGACTGATGGGGGTTAATGGGAAAATTCGAAATGTTGAAATTGGAGACGAGAGAACAGCCTGTCGGCGAGCATTTTACTTTCCCACTCTCCCGAGCTGAGTGTCTGCAGAGCTGTTTGGAGCTCGCTGTATCTACCCCGGCCCGCTCCGCTCGGCAAAGCTGCAAGGCCTCGCCCGGTCAAAGTCACACAGGACACGACGTGCATCAGCGACTCTCACAAAAGAGCCATAATGCTGCTGCTGCTGCTGCTGCTGCTGCTGCTGCTGCTGCTGCTGCTGCTGCGGCCCGCCACCCTTTGGAAAAGGCACAAGGTTACACACAGAGCTGTACCTGCACGCAAAGACGCACAAACACACACCAGCGGCGGAGTCAGCGAGAGTTCACAGCTTTAGTCTGATATTAAGGGATCAGCTGCGATGCGTCAATCCCAAAGTTCAGTACCCGGCTAAGCCGGCGCGGAGTACAATGTAGTTTTAGCCACGCAACATCCCGTCTCAACCACAGATGCTCCACATGAACCCAATTTAGTGCACGATGACGGCGTGTGAGAGACCACCGAGCGTGTTCTAACGTTGTCCTGCGTGTCCGCGATCACTGTCGTGGTGGAGAAGCAGCGGTGTTTGATTTGCAGCTACAGCTGTTGAGCGGGTCGCGCTCCGTCAGAGCTGCAGTGGCACTCGCTCTCATTTTCTCTCCCTCACCACCGTGACTCCACCAGCCCCCCATCCCCCCAACCCACCCCCACCCCCACATACACACTCATGCCGTCCTCTTTAACTGGCCTGACCTTGCCTGTCATCAGGTATAAAACACCTTTTCCAGGCTGCTGAATAACAGGCGCACGAGGACACTAAGTGGATTCTGTCGGAGAGACTTCTTTCCTGGAGAATTCAAGTGAAGAAGACAGAAGGACGAGAAATGCAGAATAAGCTGAAGGCTGCGGGAGCGAGGACGAGGTGAAGATCTGCTTTGAGCTAACATGAACGTGACGTGTACTTAACCTACGGAAATGATGAGTGGACGGATGGAATACTTGCTTGACAGAGGGAGTTACCCCTAACACACATGTTTTGTTTGACCTGTGGCTTTTAGCTGGATTATCCTAAATTGCAAACGGCACGTGTACCGTGAATAGTATATAAATCAGGGGTGTGAAACATAATGCCCACGGGCCGGAACCGGCCCACTAGAGGATGCAATGAATCAAGTGTGTTGATATTCATGAATCACGGTCTACAACACTTAAATGTGGTTTCTGGAGTGGACTGTTGGACGTTGGGTACACGCACCATAACGGGTCACTTCATGAGCGTTGCGAAACTGTATTACATTACGCAACTGATGTGCTGATGTTCAACTTTTATAAGTTAATGTGTGACTAGATTTTCCAACGTTAATCATGAACTAAAGTATGGAAAATGTTATTGACCCGAGTATTTTTAGGGGGTGAAAGTTAAGACACGACCATTCACCGGGACGATTAATCAATTGGTCCGAGGTGAACCTAATACTAAAAATAACTCAAAGTTGCAGCTTTACTTCAAAGAGGAAATGATTTGCGGATGATATAAAGTCACTGATAGGACACGTTACCGTGTAAAAGCAGATATGTGGAGCTGAAGGAGTTTTATTGAGCACAAACATGAAACTCTGAAAGAGTCATTTATCCTGAGAGGACAGACGGTGAGCCGTGGAGACACCGCTATAAGTGAACACATTAATGCACGGAGCCAGCCAGCTAATATTTGCTCAGTGAATGTTATCTGAAAATTGCAGGTAGCCATTGTTTTTTTAAATATCTTTAAACTCAGTGTATATTGGCCTAGAGTCTATTTGGTCATACGAGCAGTCTGAGGCTACACCAGTGCACGACTGTACTGTACGTACAGTATATTAAGAACAGTATGCGTGCATTTTAAGCACCTGTACTTTGCAAGGGTATTTACATTCGTATCGTGAGCCTGGGCTCCTGCCAGTGAAACGTCAAACATTCAATTATCATCCTGAGAGATTATTTCTGCCAATTATCTCATCGCGGCCTAATTTGGATCTGAAGATGTCACTATAGGATTTGGATCTGAAGATGTAATCGTTCTCTGTTTGAATGGGGACCGGCGTCATAATCTGCTCGGTCACACGGGCCTTTTACTTTGGAACACTGACGGCTGACTCATGAAAGATGAGCTGAATCAGAGCTTCACAGTCACCGACTCTGAAGGTTTGTAGAGTCGAGGGCACCCACGGCTTTGACTCAGACATATGGGTCGACTGCTTTATATTAAAAGGGCCATACCGCAGCTCTCGTACCCCTCTGAGGCTCAGCTCACAGCATACATCTTTATAGATGGGTTCATTGACAGGTTGCCTTTCAAATGAACAACGGAGCTTTGAATCAAGAACAAGAATTGCTTGACGGCTCAGAATGTTTGCATATATCGCCATACATCATAGATGCAAGATCCCAGCATTTGTTTCTGGGATGTCGAGGCTTGATTTCTGGATAACATAAAATACTGAGGGGTACTGGAGTTCTTCTATCATTATAAACTGTTTTCAGAATGTCATTACTGTATGGGCTGATTTCCACACTTTTAAGCCACCTTTGGTTTCCATTAAATACAGCTTGAAAACCAACTCCCTGAGTGCTGAAGCTTTTATTAGACAGATAATCCATCACAGGGTCTGCAACGAGGGGAACAAATGGAAGCGAGGAAGCAGGAGCAATTTTCAAATGATTCCAAAACCAGAAAAACTGACAGTCAAAGGCTTAAAACAGAAAAAGAGCGAGAGAGCAGTGCTTTGACAAGCTGCGTTGTCAGGAAATCAAATCGCAACGACAAGTGAGTAAACACCGATGTGAAGAGGAGCACGTGAATTTATTGTTCCCTGCTTCACAAGTGTTGCTCTCGAATCTAAGACGCTGTAGCATCATCAAACGCACCATTGGGAGTTTTTACACTCTGCTGTCACATGCATCACAAGAATCAGATTACAAACCTTCGGGGCAACTACATGCTCAATGCACTGTGATTCATTAGCCGTCGTTACAAGCTAATTTTTATAATTCCATGAAATGGGTAAGGACAGAAAGAAGCCCAGAAGGTGGACAATTAGTCTGGCATTGTTAGAACATGCAGCGGCACGCAAATTACAGCAGAGAATGATCGTCTGCTGTAGTCATGTCAGTGAAGTTGGCATCTCACTAGCGTCCTCATCAAAAGGCAAAGTGGGAGTTCTCTAATGGAATTTGGATGATCACTAAAAAGCTCTTTTTGCAAACACAGGTCCAGGGTATAATCACATGTCTTGCTCAGCTTCACAAACTAACAACCACGCTGATGATTTTTCAAGTGTGGAATGAAAGAGCTAAATTAAGGCAATGGACTCAGTGTCAGACAATTTATTGCTACCACCACAGATAATGACTCACTGGGATATTATGTCCCCAGCTGGCTGTCGTCTTGTTTAGCCACCTGTTATCAACCTCGTTTTGTTAATCCCATAAAAGCATGAAAATTAAAAAATGACAAAAGTCTGACTTCAAGGCGCACTATTTTGGTTAATGGGCGACAAAATGCAAAAACATCTGAACTGTTCCCCAAGTTTCACATGTTGCTTTCACCAGCCTTGTCACTTTGCATGAACCTCCCTGTTGTGAGGTAAAAGCCAGCGCAGAAGTGTTTCTAGTCAAAACTGTGCGGGATCAATACGCTCAATGTCTGAAGATATTAAAAGTAGGTTTCAGACTTGGCAGCTGCTCAATGTGTCAATCCATTGTTTTACCATATTTTTAATATGACCGAACAGCCATACTTAACAACCTTTTATTTATTCTGTCACAGGGTTTGTGATGAATGGCACTCGCCCCAGGCACAAAATAAAATCCAGTTTAACTGTCAGAATCCTCCTTTCAGATCAACTGCACATCATTGCAGCTGATGAACAGGCTGATAAAGACCACATTTCACTCTGCTCTCTGCACCTGTGAGTCGAAGAAAGAGCTTTATCTGGGAGACAAGACACTGCCAGCTCAGTTTGACATACACAGTCCAAGAGACAGATGCTGCACAAAGAGACAACAAGTAGCTTTATACCCCAGTGTGTGTGTCAGGATTGTGAGTGAGTGTGTGTGTGTGTGTGAGTGTGAGTGAGAGAGTGTGAGAGAGAGAGAGAGAGAGAGAGAGAGAGAGAGAGAGAGAGAGAGAGAGAGAGAGAGAGAGAGAGAGAGAGCATGCGGCTGAGTGCTGCTGTGTGAATTTTAATGAGAAAGACAGAAACATCGAGACACAAAAAAAAAAAAGACAAAAATCCAGAGATGGAGCACTCAGATGTCTGGATTGGCGGCTGCTACTCTTTGTGACCCCGATGCTTGGAGGCGCATTTCAGATCGGGGACACTGTGCGACAGATGTCTGCCCCGGCGTTCTGTTCCAGGCATGAGCGCTGCTGGCACACACCAAGGAAGGAAGGGAACAAGGAGGAGGGGAGTGGGGGAGAAGAAGAAGGAGCAGAGGGGGGGGGGGAAGAGGAGAAGATGGATGGTGTGGAGCAGGAGGGAGGAGAAAGGTGAAATCGGAGAGGGGAACGGGAGAGTTCAGCCCTCGGAAATCAGACGTCGTGCGCCCGGGTGTCGTCGGCGGGACGAGATCTGCTCTGTCATGTTTCTGTCACACGGCAACCGGTTTGGTCAGAGAGTGACACGGCAAGTTAAGACGTACCTTTGAGCTGCCACTCTCACCCTGGCTGACCTGGAGGGAGGAACGGGGGAGACCTCGCTTCAGCTAAATCACCATTAGTCTCGTTTAAACCTGGCAGCTGAATAATGAACTTCTGAGGGAGGAAGGGGGAACGCGCACCAGCCCGAAAAGTGCCGAAAGAGCACCTGAAGGAAGAGAGTGCTCGGAGGCCGTCGGTGCTGCGACCCTGCCGCTCTGCTTTGAGGAGCAACATGCAAAACAGAAGATGAGAGACGAGAAGAAAAGGAGCTAATTATAGCCGCGCAGCAGGATGCCCAGAAACAAACTTGATTATCATCATCGTCAAGACGGCACAAAGGAAACCTGCTGCCTCCCCCCTTCCACCACAATCCAATAGAGAGGCTTTTAGCCTTCGTAATGATTTAGAAAGTGACAAGTCAAACAGATTTACTGTGACAGCCTGAAAGGGACCAGCACCAACCACTATTATTGCTCACGTGACCAGACCTTCTTCGCCCCTGCGCCTATTCGCCACCCCTCCCCCCCACCCCCCACCCCCACCTCCTCCTGCCTGTTTCAGGGGACAGAGGGGAATAAAGCCAGCTCAATAGAGGCAGGCAACAAGCCTATTCAACAACCCCCCCACAAGCCTATTCAACACCCCCCCCCCCCCACCCCCCACCCCCCTCCTTCCATAGAGAGAGGGAAACACTCGGCTTTGTGGAAGTTGTTAGTTACTTAAAGCAGCAGTCCCCCCGCTACTCCAGATAAGAATCTGGTCACGGAAAACTTGTGGCACGGGGTAAGTGGAGATACCTTTGTGCGCTTCTTAACACCGTTACCCGAAGTTTAGGACATTTAATGAGGCATGAATGTGACGAGAAATGTGCGGCTCGCTGGTGAACGCGTGAGGATGTTTCCACAGTGGCCCATCCACCTGCCATGACACACTTCAAAACATTTATTTGACCCCAGCAGAGGTTCGTTGAGGACGGAAACGTAAGGCAACAATCACAAAATGCATTGCATTATATTATTATAATAATTTGTTTGATCGAAATGAGAGGGTGTCTTTCAAGATAGGATCTTTATTTGAGGCTGCAACAACTAACTCATAATTAAATTAGAGAGGTCAGTTTGACAGCTTGGCACACATCTGATGTGTCAGCGCCAATGCAAAACAATAATATTTTTGTTTCGTTTTTTTAATTTAATTTGCACTTTCTCTGAAAGAGCCAAGAATAATGCGTTGCTTTTCAAAATAAAATGCTGTAAATTCTCAAATTAATGATTTCGCTTTCGATATCATTGATCAAGCATTAAAAGAATCAGCGGATTCATTGATCAACAAAACAGTTGTGAGTTGACTTCAGGTTCCATCACCCTGAACTGTGTATGTTTATCAGTCCCTCCAGGTCAGAGATGTTTTGGCTCGGCACCATCATTATTTTTCCCCCTTCCTTCCTCCATCTGCTTTTTTTTGGTCTCAAAGGTGAAAAACACCTTGGCTGCTCTGAGCTTTGAAAACAGGGCCACCCCTAAAACCATCAGCGCTGGCAACAGAGGCCTGTGTGCGCAGAATTCTCAAGAAGCAGGGACCCTCGGGCTACGCGGATTCATTTCCCCCCCCCCCCTCTTTTTCTGCTTTCCAAAAACAAAAGAATTCCAGAGTAAATTCAGGGCAGGACCTCACCCCAAGCCACCACCACCACCACCGCTGCTGCTGCAACCCCCACCTCCTCCTCCCTCCCTCTTCCTCTCTCGCTCTCTCTCTCTCTCACGCACACACACAATTCATGGCTACATGTATTTACAGAAACACATGGCACTGAATGGGTGACTTGACGCAACCGTCACAAAGAGACACCTCCTCTGTTGTTATACAATCATGTTGATTTGCCATTAAGGGATATATACAGTTGCAGAGACATGGTGTGTGTGTGTGTGTGTGTGTGTGTGTGTAAGTGTGTGTAAGTGTGTGTAAGTATATGTAAGTATATATGTGTGGAGGGGGGAGGAAACGTACTATATGGCCCTAATTCATATTTCAGACCCACGTCTGTGTGTCTTACTCTGTCTGAGAGTAAGACGTCGGCCTCCTCCACTCAGACATGTATTAGTTGAGCAATAGTCTCAAGATGTGGCGAGTCCGGGCTGCGGTGCGGCAGACTGCCCCCCCCCCACCCCACCATCAGCCCCACCCCCACCCCACCCAGCGCTCCGCAAAAATGAGGCAGACATGAAACGTGTGATGTCCTCACGTGTATCTTTAACAATGTCAACACATGCCATTCGGCTTCCACTCAGCTCCCACCGGGCGGCCAAGTAAAGGTTACAGGATGGCTGTGAAAGCAATACAACAGAGCTGTGCATGTAACTGATGTATGTAATCTAGCCTCATGACAGTTTAGGGGTAAAAGGCTGAAATGTGTAGCAGTGCTTAAGCCCCCTTTCATATCAAAATGAGGGGCTATAACCAGGACTTTTGAACCCAGGTAAAGTTGCAATTAGCTCAATCAACAACCTTCACATTGCCTATGCTTGTGTTTTTTTCGAAGACGATTCATCAGCGTCACAAAAGGAAGTGGGAAACACCATGGGGCTCCGGTGTGAATGTCAATTAAACATGTTTCCATTGGAGAAGAAAAAAAGAGTTTCGAGGTATGAGACAGTGTGAAAAGGGTGTTATTCTTCATGGATAATTAGCTTTATGGAAGCAGCAATCAATAATTTCCACAAACTGGGTCAAAACATCTGCAGAAATATGCTCAAATGGTGTTTCAAAGTTATTTTTTTGTTTATAATATGCACTTATTAGCAACCCACAGCCTTTGAATCACAAAACACAGGAGCCCTTGCAATTCTGTCAATAACGCTTGCCAGATAATTAAAGAGCCCTGGGAGACAATGATAAACATTGTTTAGAGGCCGATCCCTGGCAAGCACCAAGCAGTGTATCATCGCCGTCTCTGGAATACACATGATTAGCGTGGTCTCGTTACTGATATAATAAATGACATGCCTTTGGTTCGCGAGGAGGACGCACCAACAACAGCGGCAGATTAGAGGAAAGTGGTTAAACACATTGGCTTCCCTGTATCAGACCAATAACAAACCCGCGAGAGAGAGAGAGAGAGAGAGAGAGAGAGAGAGAGAGAGATGGTCATCTGCAGCAAATAATAGTTTGTGAAATTTGCAAAGTCAGGTCTGCGGCCATTACGGCACTTCCAATCATATATTATAAATTGCTGAGATCACTGTTTAATAAAGTGGACTTTTATTTGTTTCACTTTCCGACGTCACCCCTCGTACCCCCTCCCTCCCGCTTTCTACTTCCCTCTCTCTCTCTCTCTCTCTGAAGTTAATGCAGCAGCTCGGCCCTGGCCTGCCAGCCCCGTCTCTCTTTACAGTTGGTGTATCCACACAGAGGGTTTCAAATATGCCCCTTTATCTGAGCCGCCCAGGCGGGAAAATGAAAGGGATGTCAGTCCTCAGAACTCTGGGAAAGCGGCTGGCTCAACTGCTGGTGTCAAAACCGAGGGGAGGGCACCAAGCGGGCAAACACGCCGCACGCCGTAATAGACTTTTTCTGTCACCGAGCAATGTCGGGAGAGACGCGGCGAGAGAGCGGACTTCGGAGGGTAGTGGAGCTCAGGATTTTATGCCTTTGTGATTAAGGGCCGGCTTTCCAGAACAACTGCGACCGAACAAAGGGAAAACAAGGGAAGACATCATCCTGCGCACGACCTTAAAACCGAATCCCTGTGTATTTCCTGAAATGAAAGCTAGCGCTCCTCATCCCTCGTACTTCACCCATGCATGTGTGAGAATGGGCATGATCTGACGGCTCCCTCCGCACGAGTGGCATCTCGGGTGAAGAATAATACCCCTTTGCATTCGTGAATCCTGGTTCCTTGACTTTGTCAGAAAAACAAGGACGTGCGCATGTTTCCCCGGAGGCCGAGTTGGGAGACAATCGGGCTGCCTTCAGACAATCTCTGCCATCGCTCCGCCGCTCCCACGCAACCTCCACCAGAAAAACAGCTCGCAACGCAGACGAGACGGGAGGCTGTTTATAGTACAAATGATATAATAAACAAAGAATGCTATCTTAACAAAAAGATCCATTTCGGGCAATGAGCGCGGGAGGGGACGGGGGACCGGGGGGGGGGGGGGGGGGGGCTTGGCG
>JAFBJT010108977.1:98733-109496 GCA_016785325.1 Chascanopsetta lugubris
GGTGGGAGGGAGGAGGAGTGCGCACACACACACACACACACACACACAGAGCAAGGCAGTTGCAGGATGAGGACAATGAGTTTGTTTAGCTTAAACAGGATTTATAAACCAAACAGACACACGCCAACACCACTCACTCAGACACATACTATCTCTTTCTCTCTCTCTATCGCTACTGCTTCCTCTCGCCGCCCTCGCCGACAGACACGAGGCTCTGTGAGGATTTCATCGGCAGTAAAAGAAAGGGGGGGGGAGGAAAAAGTGAGGGTAATTGCTTGCGATGGTGAGAAGTCTTGAGTGCAGGCGGCAGCGGTGGGCAAATGGATGGATGGATAGAGGGAACATTTTGTTCTTCCTGTGCGGGCTCCAACGCTCATATTGTTCCCGGTGAGGCTGGGTGTCATTTATGATTCAAGGGCCCCCAGCCTCATGGCAGATGGGAACAGGACATGGCTATTGTGACGTTCCTTGTGCTCATTTCTCAAAGAACATCAAATCAAACATGCATGAGACAGCGACAGAGGTGGGCAAGAAACTTCACTTTTCACTCTTCCACTCAGCGCTCCGTTTCCCTCCCTCTCTCTCCCTCTCTCTCTCTCTCTCTCTCTCTCTCTCCACTCAGCAGGAAAAAAGAGACACTTTAAGGGTTGCATCTTCACAATGTTAGGAGAACTCCAGGTGAAAGTGACAGCTGGGCACAAACAGGAGTTAGGGATGATCACGGTGATGATGTTTTTTACCTTGGATGACACCAGTTGATGCGATTGTTGTCGAGAGAGCAACGACTGGACAACAATGCAATGGTTGAGTAGCATCAATCCGGCCACAGTTGGGTGACACTCAACGCTAATTGTTGCTGGTTGAGTTTAAAGGTCAAACTAAAGCCATTTCCACACAATATGGTCTGAACATACAGTAGTGTGGACTTTATGAGCCTATTACGAGCCTTCACAGCTAATATTGGACATTTCCCATTATCTGCACCAGCTTTCAAATTCAATCAATAAAAGGTCATTCATTCGAAAATAAACAATAAAATCAGCATCAAAGCCATTGGCTTACATTGGATTCTAAGGAAACAGTCTCAAACTTGTCTGTGAACTGTCTTAAACGTTAGCTTATGCGAAACACGCCTCCTCTGGATCATTTCAGAGGAGCATCCAGACTTCAGCACACTAACCAGCTCAGTCACCTCAGGCGTTTCAAACCAGCCGAGGCCTTGGCCGCAACCAGAACCACAGTGTTGAAGGTTCGCAGCATCCACGCTGGCGGTGAGAGGCATTTGGCTTTAAGTTGTTCTGATCCCTGCGCCTCATGTTGGTCCACTTTTGGCTCCCCGCAGTCAGTCTGCACGCAGGATGAGTTACATCTGCCGGGCGTCTCATCTTCTCCGTGTTACTTACACTGCAATTACCAGGTTTTAGCTTGAAGAGAGCTGACTTATGGGTAGAATTACAGCAACGTTTAGGAAGCAGTTAAGTGTCTGACACGAGGGCACAACCTCAGCTCAAACTCAGCCGTTTAAAGATGTAGCTCCCTCTAAGCCCCTGCTCTGAAAAATTAGGCTTTAAAATGCTCCGAGGCAAACACAAGTTTTCCTTATTAAAGGACCGAAATAGGCACTTTGAAAAACAAAGGCTCAGTCGAGATGAGATGTGCTGCCAAGTCAAACCACAAGTGAGACAGAGAGAGCGAAGACAGAAAGAAAGCCAGGCTGACTTCTGCTCAGGCCCTGAGTAGGTGGGTTCAGGCTGACGGCGAGACACTAGACTGCGAGAATCCGTGTCGAGCGAACAGGCGGCAAAAAAGAAAAAAAAGAAAAAAGGGTTTCCCAGCATTCCGCAAACCAACTGCGAAACAGTTAGATGAAATGTCAGGGCTGTCAAAACATTGATTAGCGTTCGCCAGGTTTCAAACACTTAGCAGGCTGCAGCTGTGCCAACACACAGTAAACAGCGGCAACTTGTTAAATCGCTAAGTAACAAAAAGCTAATTACTTACACACAGGTAATTAGTTGTTTTCATACTTTGAGTGAGTCTAAGCTTTGCCGCATCTCTCACAGGTTCATAGACAGAGCCCGATGGGAGGTGATCTTCTCTTCTCACTGCTGTCGAGGAATAATCAAGCAACCGGGATTGAGCAATAGCTGCAGGTGTGAGAAAGTGAATTTGTCACATGACTTGTTGCAGCCTGATACTGTGATACAGTGAATTAATAGTGACACATGTAAAATAAAAAAAGTATAAACAAGACAGATTTGTTTATGTCACATTCAGATAGCCGATGAAATCCTCAGTGTTTACATACTTCAGGAAATCTGCTCTTCCTTGTGTTAAATGCAGTTCGTATTACAGCCAGTAGTCAGCGGGCACTTTAATAGGTACACTCTGATAGACAAATGATTGTAATGTAATGTACTCTTTCATTGTTAATATTAGATTTAACAATTGAAGCAGTAAGTCCAATATGGGCCATTTCATTGACAAATTACTGTAAAGCAAAGTATGTGAAATCCCAGCAGACCTTAAACATAACACACTACCCTCTACGTGCCGTGCCACCCCTCGTCCAAACACTCCCAAGGCCTCCGGGTTTCTGTAAACATGTCCGCCTGTAACTATTCTGATGATTAATTAACCTCTCCATAGCTTTTTCAATCACTGCATGAAAAGATTCGCAGACGTTGATATGAAAAACACATGACAAAGCTCTTTCAAAAAACTTGCAAATGTAAACATGGCAACTGTAAATGCTATGCTAGTGGATAGCGGATTTACTGTAGCCTCTTCCTGAGTACAGTGCAGATTAATGCATTACCAAATTAGACGCAGACAACCTTAATAATCTATTAAATAGATTAGTTGCTGCAGCACTGGGAGTTCCTTTATATGTATGAGGTAAACAGTGGACACAGTCTAATCCTCTCTGTGCGATCAGTCTCCAGAGTTCACGTCTTAAAACAGCCTCCGTCTCCACTTGAGATTTCACTTTTACGGCACCATCCCCTCCACATCACAGCGCAGACGAGGCCCCATACAACCCTGTCTGGGCGAGCGCACACTCTCACCCAACACTGTGTTAGACAGCCTTTGAAATCACCCAAATTTGATTTCAATGTGTGTCTACCGCAGCCTTTAGCCTGTTTAGTGAATCAGACACTCTTTCTGTCTTGTCTCACAGCCCAGCCGACTGGCTGACTGACTGGCTGGCTGGGCTTTTGGCTGAGAGGCCCCAGGAGGGACAACAGAAGGAAAGAAAACTCACACACACACGCACACACACACACACACACACACACACACACACACACACACACACACACACATGCAAACAACACACACGTCCAAGTTTCTAACAGTTGCAGATGGCTTCAATTCCTCGTCCTCTTTCTTTCACAATTTATCAGGTAACCCATTCTGAGCAAGCGCGCCTTTTTTCATGCTTTGCTGAGATGACTTCATGTTTGCTTTGGTTTCTTCAGAGGGAGGGGAAGGGGTTGGAGGTGGGGGGGAAGAAGAAGAAGAAGGGAAAGAAAACAAAAAAGTCAAACAGCACTAATTAATGTGGCGCGGCCGACAAGTGTTGCTGCTGAAACAATTTCATTACATCACCGCTTTAAATTACCGAGGAAAGAGACATGGGAGGGTGGACCCAATCCTACAGCTATTTAACGCTCTGACATGCAGGGATTTGGACACGTAAACATGGACACCTGCAATCAAATGCAACACTCCTGCAATAAATACCGAGGGTGTTAAGCCTGTTTTTGTTCAATTGGAGTTGAGAGAGTGTCAGATCTCCAAGGAAAGGGGTGATTTCCAAGAGGCTGATGCCAAAACATCCCCTTTCTGATCTCTTATCTCGAACAACACACTCGGTGTGATATGGGAGCTTGTAGATTAGATGTTGCTGGATGTTTTTAGCCTCACCAAACTCCACAATCACAAAGCGCTGCTGACGCGCCCCTAATCACGGCTTCCTCGGAAGGCTCTTTTTCAGCCACCTCCACGAGTTCGGGCCGTCTCGGGAGCGGGGCAACAAAGAATGACCCTCCTTTTCCACCTCCTCCTCATCCCGCTGGGAGCCCCCTTTCTCTGCATCGCTCTGCCTCGGCTGGCCTCACATCCAGACGGGAGGAATTTAACGGGGAGGGTCCGCCAGCCTCACTCGGGCTGCAGAGGGATGCACTCAGCTGCAGGGAGGACTCCAGTGGCACTCCACTGGTGCTGCATGTCAAAGGACCCAGATGAGCAAATTGTGCAATATTAGCAAGGATGCATGCGTGCAGGGGAGGTCACAGTGCAGGTGCATGGCTGCAGCACTGTCAGAAGCAAACTTTGATTGACCCCCCCCCTCTCTCCCTTCTTCCTCTGGGGACCCCACATGGAGGAGCCACTGATCTCTGAGAGGATCCAATCAAGTGACAATCAAGTGTTATCAGTCAACAGGGGGGAAACGTCAGTGGGGCTGTGTTGCACTGTTACAGCAGTAGTGTGTCCAACAAGCTAACAAATGGACGTGTGTGCTAATTGCATTACAACAGGTAGCCTTACACGGGAGTCAACAAGCTCAGACACACTGTTGTTACACACTGTTAGCTGAGTGACACACATTCTCTGTTTAGCCTCCACTCATATACACACAGCCATCAGCTGACACACCACACACACACACACACACACACACACACTCCTGCCTGGTGTCACCCACTACGTGCTTTGTGGACGTAAAACTGTAAACACACTCTTACACACACACGCACACACACACACACACACACACACACACACACACACACACACACACACACACACACACACACACACACACACACATACACACACACACCGACTCCTCGCCCCAGAGCAGCGGGGAATGCAGCACGCTCTCGCGGCTTAGATGGAGCCCGGAACCTGGACCTCCACCATTATCACCGCCACCCACTAACCAGCACATAGCCAGCGCCGGAGTTCACCCGCGGCTGTCGGAGGTTCCTCAGGGGTCACCCTATTGTTAGCAGGCGGTGTGTCTGTGTGTGTGTGTGTGTGTGTGTGAGAGTGTGTGAGTGTGTGAGTGTGTGTATATGTGTGCGTGTGTGTGTGTCCACCCCCCATTAGCCGGCAGCTCCACAAGAAGAGCCACAACAACAAACACACAATAATAACCGCTCTCCAAACTTACTTTCAGCTCGGACCTCGGTGGTAAATCGGCGTATTGTTTCCTCTCCTCTTCAGCCCCACAAAAACCTCGTGTTTCCGCCGCCGCTCGCTCGCTCTCGCTCTCTCTCTCTGCCTCAGACTGTGTGTGTGTGTGTGTGTGTGTGTGTGTATGTGTGAGTGTATGAGTGTGTGAGCTCTCCGCTCGCTCCGCCGCTGCCTCCGCTCCACAAAGACCGACGTAAGAGCCCCGGAGACGGTGTGAGTGAGTGACTGAATCAACTACCGCGGAGCTCGGCAAGTTGAAGTGTCAGATTACACTGGCTATTCACTTACCAGCGAGAGCCCTGCTTCCGCTGCCGCCCGCAAAACACGGAGCGGATTCACCACAGGGGAACGCGGAAGCGGAAGGACGCCGGAGAGTAAAGGGTGTAAGTACGCGTTAATTGGCTGCTAACGGCGCGTGGGTCAGTGGCGCAGCAACATGGGGCTCCCACTGTGTGTCCATACCATAATACAACGTGCTGTGTCGCACCAGTGTAAACAAATCAAAATATGCTATAGATGCTGTATATACTGTAAATATGTTATCTATCTATCTATCTATCTACCTATCTATCTATCTATTTCAACTCGACATTAACTGGGAGTTGTCTTAATAATAATGAATTGATAATATCATTCTTTAGTAAATATATCTTAGTGTGACACGTACTGATTCGCTGATAAAAATGATAAAAACATCAAGTTGAATCATTTTATGTAGTACAACGACTATTGCTTTATAATAACAATAACAATAACAATGATGATTATTATTATGATTATTATTGGTATTATCATCATTATTATTATTACTATTCTTATTATTACAATTTGTGATCATATACAGCTAAACCCACTTTATCTCTCAGTTCCCATTTGTGCGCGTGTATTTCTGAACTTTTGTAACCTTACGTCTCTCCCTCCTCTCTAACCCCGCTCCGTTCCAGCGACTCCAGCTGCACCAGCAGACGCTTGTCCGTGTTTTGCGGGTGTCCGGTCTCCGGTGGAAGCCTCGGAATAACAAAGACGTGTTTGAGAGCAGCGGCAGGCTGGGCTGAGCGGTGACGTCAAGGAACAATGTCTCTCCTCCCGACTCTCACGCACACACGCACACACACGTACACACACACACACACACACACACAAGCCCGCCCCCCCCCTCTCTCCCTCCCTAGTCAGGCAAGGCTGAAGTGCCCAGAGGGAGGGCGGCTCAGCTCAGCTCACAGTGCATCAGATAGAATCACTCACTCCTCATGCTGTGGCTGCACACAGCATTTATACACTCTACCTGTGTATTCTGCTGAAAGTAAAAACACATGGAATCAAATCCATCCGGAGTCAACGCAAATCAGAGAAACCGGCAATCGAGGCCTATTTCTGCACTTATCACCTTATCACCGGTGGCTGGTGATCGTAGACTCCTCTTTGGGTTTGTGTCTTGAGGTGACTAGATTCGGCGTGCTCTCGGGTCATTCACCATTTCCCTTTACACGATGTCATCAGTTCAGGGGTCAAATTCCTGTCAGCGGCTCCTATGTGGCTCCCGCCCGCCTGCCTGTCTCTCCATGTGTTGGGGAAGGAAGGGGCTGCCGTCCTTTGAGCTTCCTGCCTGCAGGGCTCCTGACACTGATGCAGTGGGAGCCTGAACAGGGTATCAGCAGTGTGGGGGGTGGGTGGGGTGTGTGTGTGTGTGTGTGTGTGTGTGTGTGTCTATAACTGTGTCTCAAGGACGCCCCAGCCCCCTGGTTGAAGCAGCTATACAAACTGATGGGGACAAATGCGACCAGTGACATCACCAGCTCTGGCAGTCACTCATTTTTATTTTCGCGGAGGCCCGTTTCTTAGACAGAGATTGGTCGATGGGTCAATGTCACAATGCTGTTAGCTCATTATCTGACTTTCTTTTTTTTTTGCGTGTCTGGGAATGGCTCGTTTAGATGACCCGTGTCTTTGTCCTGACACTGCTTCTATCATAGATGTTTCTTCATGTGTCACTTTACCAGAGAAATATTGATGTTGGCTCTGTGATGTGTCCGATACGCAGGGTCGTCCTGAAATCCACAGGGCTTCCAACGCACGGCCAAATAATGCTTTTGTCTCAAATCTATGCTAGAGATATTGCTGTAACAACACACAGTTCTACGCATTCTTACTTTCATGTCTATGCGTCCGTCTCTCTGCAGTAACACCTCCCAAAAACTAGAGGGCGAAAAGCAAAAATGGTGGCTGTAGAGTTTCAGTGCTAATTCTTGATCTTTTTCTGGTTTCTGGTGTAACATGTCTTTTAATTCACAATAGTTCTTGCATTCTCCCTCACCACAACACGTAATCACATTTTTTTGGAGGTGCACGATCGGATAGTTTAGTCAGATTCATGCTTCTACACCAGAGCTATGTACATGTAGCTTACGAATAGATGTAAACAATCATAGTTTTATTTATTTATTTTATTGTTTTATTATTATTGTTATTATTTATGGGTGTGTGTGCCCCGCTGTGCAATTACACCACCAAAACACTAGTGGGCGCAGAGCAGAAATGCAGGTTGTTGCGTAGTTTCACTTCTTCTTCTTCTTTCCTTTAATTCCTGGTCAAGTATCTTCATAAACAAGCTTGTAAGGAGTCCATTAAGTTGTTTGCATCCAAATGCAGTCTAGCATAGCGTCTATGTACAAGGAGGTTTCTGTCCTCCAGACATTCGTTTTCAACAGTCATCAATTGTTTCGCGTATTGCACTTTAGCTCCCAGCCTGATCGTAATAATATCAGTTCCACATCATCAATCAGCTGATTGTTTGATTCCACTTTAAGGCGACACGGCCTGTAGAGTGTGTCACAGGGTCCCGCAGCTGTGTCAGGTCAGTCTCCAGTGTCCACATCAAAGAATGGCTGGCTGTCAGAAGTTTGGAGGCTTTTGGCCCCGTCAGCTTCCTCCCAAATAATACGTCCAGATGGCTGCCAACAAGACGGATGGATTATAGGTGGGGTGGCTTGGGCTCGACTTGGCCGGGAGTATTATTTCCCAGTGTTTCAAAGAGGCGAGTGGGCGCATCAGAGCGGAACAAAGAGCGGCCCGGGTAAAGCGTGCCCCGACAAGGTTAATACATATTGCATTGTGTCTCAGATTAGCACATCAAGTGTTTGTTTGGCCCATTAAAACATCAGAGGACGACGACGGAGGCCAAACTTTGCTCGCGGCCCGATGATGTGTCGTTTCCGTGGGCCACCTCGCCGTGGGGCTGTCGGCTGGTGACAGGGCTCCTCGCTGCAGAGGCGGCGGGAGGAGTGATGGATGCTGCTGGGACTTCATGTAGCTACATGATGGAGGGAGAGTTTCAGTAGCGCTGACATCAGCTCCCACATTCACACAGAGGTGTGATGCCTGTTTACTACCTCCATTATCAAATAGAGGGTGACTGAGCGACTGGCTTTCGCCAAAGTATTGTTCAAGACAAAGAGAAGCATCGTTTCCTTTGCTGGAAACTGGGTCACGACTAAAAGTGAGACTGAAGTTGAAATCGTCAATGCGTCATATTAAAGGTTTGGATTCCCAACCCTCCCCAATCATCATTAATGAGCCATCGAAGGTGTGGTTATGGTAAATGGCCTGTATTCATATAGCGCTTCATCAAGTCCTGAGGACCTCACCTCTCAAAGAGCTTTGGTATGTGTATATATCTGCATGGATGCTGTTCTCTTGGTGTATTTTTTCATTTTCTTATTGTTTTGCGGTGTAAGAGATACTTCTGTTTGTATTTGGAAAGGTAATCAACAGTGGCTACCTAATTAGCTCGCTAATCTCTGCCAAATAGCTGCCGTTCTTACAGTAGTGTAGCTTTCAGTGCAAACGTTGGCTGATATGTTTATCACCTGGACGATACTACATGAAAAAAATATATATTGTATACAAAAATAAAATACTAATTCAAGTGAAAATCAAATATCTCTAGCCAACAATTTAACAAACAAAAAATACACAGAACTGAAGCTAAAATCAGCTTGCTTGACCTGCAATGACAGCAAGAGACCAGAGGGGGCAGCAGAGCAGATTCCAAACAAAACATTTCAGATGTGCAAGGGCAATTCTTAAACAAAAAAAAAAGGCAAATGTTAAAGCTCTCAGTGGAAAGCATCAAAGTTCCATTAAGGGATCTTTGACATGTGTTGACGGTCAGCGTGATGAGAGAAAAATTACATCGAATGGGACTAAAAGCGTTTTTCGAAACCAGTCACGGAATCCACCTTTATTTCCTTTGGATTGAACAGTCGCATTTGACTCCAGCCCTACGACCCTGAGTTAATTTCTACTACTCCCCGTCCGATCAATGGCCTGTTGTGATTTGTTCAACTGGAGCCGAGCCGTGTTTGAATACACGGTGGTCAAAGGCAGTAATTTGTGTGTGTGTGTGCGAGTGATCAGACTGATTGACCCCGTGACTGATGGTGTGAGAAGGGACGGAGGAGACGTGGGCCAGTAAATGGATCACCTCCTGCGGAGAAAAGCCAGAGGAGCACTTTTTTTTAGACCCGGACGAGAGAAGTCTGTCTGAGTAGGCCATCGATTGTCTCTGGCTGCGAGAAGAACATGGAGCTGAGAGAGAGAGAGAGAGAGAGAGAGAGAGAGATGATACGATTGCTGCTCTCTCTCTTTCACAACACACACAGACAAGCTGAAACCGTTTCTCTCTCTCTCTCTCTCTCGCTCTCTCTCTCTCTCTCTCTCTCCTCTCTCTCTCTCTCTCTCTCTCTCTCTCTCTCTCTCTCTCTCGAATGTTTTCTCCGTTCCTCTTCTGTTTCCTTTCGCCGGCGTATGTCGACTGAGCGGTGGCAGATAAGGCAGACAGCCGGGGCCCCATGCTGACTGGGCCGACTGGCTGTGGGGAGCACAGAGGCAATCAATGAGTGCTCACAATAGAGTGCCAGCATTCAGATAGCTAACAGCTCCCCGAGGCCATGGGAGGGAGGTGAAGGGGGGGGTGGGGGGGGGGGGGAGATGGGGGGAGGGGGGGGGGGGCGCGGGGGGGGGGCTGGGAGTCAAGGAAAGGAAAGCAGAGAGAGAGGCAGGGGAAGGTGGGAGAGGAGCTTGCGTGCTGGGTGTCGCAGGATGTTTCCACGCCACCAGTGGAAATACAGAAGTGGCACGAAAAAAGGCTTCCTCTCCTCCGCGGCCGCTCACGCTCCGCAAAGCATGTGTGACCGCGGGTCGGAGCTCGGTTCACGAAGTCTTGGCTGCATCGGATGCAGGACTCCGTGGTTATGAGATGTGAAGTGCGGAGTGGTGTTCTGACGCTCCGGGGGTGGGGGGGGGGGCCTGATGGCTGCAGCGATGGGTGCTATTTATAGCGCGCCTCTTCTTGCCCCGGTTGTGGCACGGCTCGCGTGTTCGTACGGATGCGGACGTGTGATTCTTTTGTTTGTTTGGCTTTTTTTCCCAACGTTATTATGCAACGAACGCAGGGGCTGACCTTGGGAGGACCGTGTGTGCTGGAGGGCGGGGGGGCGGGGGGGCAGGGATGGAGGCAGAGGGAGGGGGTGGGTGCGGGGGGGGGGGGGGGAACTGTT
>JAFBJT010108978.1:9990-17490 GCA_016785325.1 Chascanopsetta lugubris
AGAGGAGGAGGAGGATGAAGAGGAGGAGGAGGAGGAGGAGGAGGAGGAGGAAGAGGAGTTGTACTACTGAGGGAGGATGTTGTAAAGGATGAGGACAGACAGGAGGATGTGATGAAGATGAAGATGAAGATGAAGATGTATTTGCACTGCCTTGTCAGACTGACGTGTGTCGAGCTGCATGGACACACACTCTAACTGTTTGTCACGTTGTTGTGTTTTTATTGTTTTGTTGTGTAAATGAACCAAAACAACTGCATAGTCTGTGATTGATCAACCCCCCACACACACACACACACACCTGCCCACACCTCCCCTTTTATTTAGTCAGTATAAAATCCAAGTGGATGATGTCATCGTGATGATGTCATCGTGATGATGTCATTGTGACATCATGTGTGACCAGATGATAATAATTCATTAAATTATTGATAATCATCTCTGTGATGACCGATCAGCTGATCAACACAACGAACTTAGTGTTTCCATGACAACTGAGGCCGAGTCAACGTTTGCTTTTTGTTCTTCGTTGGTGTTTGTTTATATTGTAAATAAATCAACAGGAAGCAGAATATTTATTCCTTTAGACGTTCTCAGTGTCGTCATGTCAACGTTCTCCACAAGCACAGACAGAGAGACAGACAGACAGAGACAGACAGAGACACACAGACAGACAGAGAGACAGACAAACAGAGAGAGACAGACAGACAGAGAGACAGACAGACAGAGACAGACAGAGACACACAGACAGACAGACAGAGACACACAGACAGACAGAGAGACAGACAGACAGAGAGACAGACAGAGACACACAGACAGACAGAGAGACAGACAAACAGAGAGAGACAGACAGACAGAGACACACAGACAGACAGACAGAGACACACAGACAGACAGAGAGAGACAGACAAACAGAGAGAGACAGACAGACAGAGAGACAGACAGACAGAGACACACAGAGACACACAGACAGACAGACAGAGACACACAGACAGACAGAGAGACAGACAAACAGAGAGAGACAGACAGACAGAGAGACAGACAGACAGAGAGACAGGCAGAGAGACAGACAGACACACAGAGACACACAGACAGACAGAGAGACAGGCAGACAGAGAGAGACAGAGAGAGAGAGACAGACAGACAGAGAGAGAGAGAGACAGGCAGAGAGAGAGACAGGCAGACAGAGAGAGACAGACAGAGAGAGAGAGAGACAGGCAGAGAGAGAGAGACAGACAGACAGACAGAGACACACAGACAGACAGAGAGACAGACAAACAGAGAGAGACAGACAGACAGGCAGAGAGACAGGCAGAGAGAGACAGACAGAGAGAGAGAGACAGGCAGAGAGAGAGAGAGACAGACAGACAGACAGAGAGACAGAGAGAGACAGACAGAGAGAGAGAGAGACAGACAGACAGAGAGAGAAAGACAGAGAGACAGGCAGAGAGAGAGAGAGACAGACAGAGTCATGTGACCTGGGTCACGTGGTCTCATGGTTCTGCTGCTGCTGAGAACTGTTTATTTATGTTGTTATGATTCCAGAATATTCCAAATAAAGTCTGTAAACACCTGACGAGTCAGTCTGGATTATGACACCATTGTTTGTTGTCACTATTGATCAATGACGTCACCTTAGGGCACTACACCCAGTGATTTGAATCATAATAGATTTTACAAGCTTAGTGACGTCACTTCAGTCTGAACTGCAGTTTGTCCTGTGACCTGTGGAGGCACTGTCAATGCGCTGATCGAAGCAGGAAGCAGTAGAAGAAGAACAAGTGTTTCCGGTGTGGCCCGTTGTTCCGGTGTGTCCGTGTTTGAAGTCCCAGTGGTTGTTACTGTATCTTTATGTTTTGTTCAAACGTTTAATCGACGTCACGGTGACGCACCGTTCTGCTCTCAGGTAAACCGGAAACACCCCTTTAATCTTTCCCGACTTCTCTGCGACATTATGGAGACTGGTTAGCATCCTGAGGGTTAGCATGCTGAGGGTTAGCATGCTGAGGGTTAGCATCCTGAGGGTTAGCATCCTGAGGGTTAGCATGTGTAGCATCCTGTAGAGATGTGAATGAATGAGATTGAGGAAACACGTGATCATATAAAAAAAATGATCATTTCCGTGAGTTTTTCATGTTCTCTGACGTCATCAGACTTCGTCAGAGTGAGTTCATGTCGGTGAAGACACTGATATAAGCGCGATAATCAATTCGAATGACTCCAGTAATGACGTCATACATCATTCTACCCGTGAGTCACTTGTGTTAACCTTCATGTTGGTATTGATCATGTTTTTGTTCCTTATGCATATTAGTTTGTTGAAACGTGACGTCACTGTAACTCTTGCATGGTGGGATACTGACTCCTCAGCATAGATCACGTGATCAAATGGCCTGTTCACGTCACTAGGCTTCATGTTGCCCACACCTGCGATTCTGTGACGTCATGGTGGAGTTCTCTGTTCATGTTCAGGTGGTAGGAAACATGTCGTCTGTGTTGGTGGAGCCCCCTGGTGGAGGAGAAGAGCTGTGCCTGTTCCTGCTCCAAGCTGAGGGGGGGGAGGGGGGGAGGAGGAGGGAAGTGGGCTGTCAGTGGGAGGGGCCACAGCAGGAGAGAAGGGAGGTGGGATGTCAGAGTGACCCCGCCCCCAGGAGAGATGCCGCTGTCCAGGTGGACCTACTGGAACAGCTGCGACACTCAGGTGAGACGCCCTGCCCCCCACAGGCCGGCAGCTGGAACTCCACTTTTATTTTGAAAGTCACACGGAGGAAGTGACACGGAGCTCAGTCAGAAGGGTTGGGGTTCTTGGAAGCGAAAGGTTGCCGGTTCGAGTCCCGCGCAGACCAAATGTGGAGCGTGGACCCGTAGCTCCTCCTCCTGAGGGAACTTCCTGCTCGGGGAGTGAACTCACGGCAGCTTCACTCTGACATCACTCCTTTGTGAATGCGTGTCTCAATAAACTGCATGTAAACAAACAAACAAACAAACAAACAAACAATGCTCGTCAAACAGAATTTCCCCTTCGTGGGGACTGATACAGATAATCCTAATCTTATTTGAGGACACTTCTTCTAAGTGCAGTGTGGCTCCGCCCCCTGTGATGATGCGGGGGCCTGTTTGTGACAGCAGGTGGCAGCACACCGTGACTTTGTGTTGATGTGTGCGCAGCGTCGCCGGCCGTGCTGCTGCGGTGTTTCTCAGTCAGACCTCACGGACCAGACGGGGGCGCTCTGCTGCAGCACTGCAGCCCCGCCCCCGGCCCCGCCCCCGCCCCCACCCGCACCAGAACCAGAACCATCAAACCTGCCATCAGACTGTCCCCCGATCCCCCCGAGACCAGAACCCAGAGGAGAGCTCCGCCCCCCAGCCCCGCCCGACAAAACCCGCCTCCACGCCGCCGCCGCCGCCGCCGCCATGAGTCGGCTGACTCTGATGTCGTGGAGGAGGAGGAGACGGGCGACGTGAACCGAACTGAAGGTGGATTCTTTTTGATTTCACTTTCAAATGATTTACATCTAATATTTGTGAATGTATTCATTTGTGTGTGTGTGTGTGTGTGTGTGTGTGTGTGTGTGTGTGTGTGTGTGTGTGTGTGTCTAACAGAATCCCACTTGAAATAAACCTGCTGTACTTTCAGTGACTGCGCTAAAGAGCAGTTGTTGTTTCTTCCCTCTGTCTCCACCAGATGGCGACGCTGCCTCTCCCTCTGCTCTGGGGGCCGTGGCTGTGGACTCAGACTCCCATGATGCACCTGTGCAGGTGAAGCTGGAGGTGGACAGCATCATGTGCGACGTCTGTGGCAAAGTGATGAAGAACAAGTCGAGTCTGGCTCGTCACTCCTTCATCCACACGGGGAAGAAGCCGTTCTCCTGTCACCTGTGTGACCTGCGCTTCAATCGCCGTGACAACCTGCAGTACCACCTGAGCCACCTGCACCCCAACGGCGTCACCAAGGTGGAGAAGCAGCGAGCGCTTCGGGCGTGGCTGTGCGCCACCTGTGGTAAAACCTTTAACTGCAGGTCCAGGCTGAAGGCGCACGAGGTCGTTCACTCGGGGGTCAAACCTCATCGCTGCGACCTTTGCCCCAAAGCCTACATGAGGACCAACGACCTGGAGCACCACAGGAAGAGCGTGCACGTAGAGGGCGCCGCCGAGCCTCGCCGCCCGCGCTCGCTGCTCTGCCACTTCTGCGGGAAGGAGTTTAAATGCAGGTCGCAGCTCGCCATCCACGTCCAGATGCACACCGGCGAGCGGCCGCATCTCTGCGACGCCTGCGGACGAAAGTTCACCCGAAAATATCAACTCACGCGCCACAAGATCCTGATCCACGCCAACCGGCCCGAGGAGCGCACGGCGCCGTCCCACCTCCCGTTCGCCTGCGGCGTCTGCGGGAAGCGACTGAAGACGGAGGCGCTGCTCGCCGCTCACTCGCACATCCACACCGACAACAAGCCGCATCGCTGCGGCGTCTGTCTGCGCAGCTTCCAGCGCGCCACCTGCCTGAAGCAGCATCACCTGCGCGTCCACCTGAAGGTCAAAGCCAACCCGCCGCCGCTCGCCGCCAGGAACAGGAAGTGCGCGGCGCAGAGGAAGGAGTTCCCTTGTCCCATCTGCTGCAAAGTCTTTAAGTTCCGGTCTCTGCTGGCCAGTCACTCGTTGATCCACAGCGAGATCCGACCTTTCGCCTGCGACCTCTGCGCCCGCAGCTTCAGGCGCCTCGGTCACCTGAAGAGACACAGCGAGGTCGTCCACGCCAACGGGGCGCGGGCGCCGGAGAGCTTCGTCTGTCACATCTGCGGCAAAGACAAGAAGTGTCGCTCGCAGCTCGACAGACACGTCATCATCCACACGGGCGAGCGACCTTTCGCCTGCGACCTCTGCGACGCTCGCTTCAACCGCAGGGGAAACCTGCAGCAGCACAGGAAGCGCATGCACGGCGTGGGGAAGTCGCCGCCGCCGCCCGAGGAAGCCCCGCCCATTTTGTTCGACGACGACATGATGTACAAACAGGAAGAGACGGTGGTGGCCGTGGATGAGGCGGCAGAGAACTTTGACCTGACGCCGATGGACAGGTCGGACGCCGACGTCATTCACGAGCTGGTCGCTTCCTGACCTCTGAACTCTGACGCCCCCTGCTGCTTTCACCCGGACCCTAACCCGACTCTGTGATTGACAGATGATTTGATTCAGGAATAAAATCAAATGTGAAGCAGAAACGTATCTTTAATCTTCTCGGGTCAAAGGTCATCGACTCATCCAGGCCTCTGGTCACACAGATGCTTTTATTGATGACATCACAAACCGATGAGCTCAACACTCACAACAGGCACGTGACGGGGGGGGGGGGTCTGTGGTGATCTGGGTCGTTTCCATGGCAACAGGAAGAAGAATGGCCTTTAAAATCTCATTAATTTTCTCAGATTAAATTAATTAAATTCCGCTGAGATTTAAAATTGAATGAACGTTTTTAAATGGAGTTTCTCTTTGAACTTTGTACAAGCTCCGCCCCCTCCACACCTGTCAATCACTGCGTCTTGATGACGTACCTGACATCAACACGGAGAACCTGACGATGTCATGACAGCTCAGACATGTTACAGCTGTATGACATCATAGGTGCTGCAGTTACAGGAAATAGATTTCATCGAATTGTTCCGCACACCTTCGGCAGAAGGTTCCGAATGCTAAGCTACGCTAAGCTAACTGTTTTAAAATCATCACCTCTTCATTTACATCGTTTGTTAACCTGTCCTGGGAGGCGAGTGTGTGAAATGATCATTGATGATTGGCTGAGGTGTGAGATGATGTCATCCATCTATATATGGCATGCTGTGATGTCACGATGGGGGCGGAGCCTTCACACTTCCATGCTGCCAGGTTTGGGCGTCTTGGAAATCCAAAAGTTTGACTGGCCAGTGTCCGTCTTTGTGCGAGGGTGACTGTGGAGACAGTGATGACATCATCATCAACCTGATCACATTGTTAATGAGTGGTTATTATTGATCAGATCAAAGCAATTGTTACATTGACACAGGAAGTGATGTCACACCCACACAAAGATCAGATTCCCATACATTTTGGAAAAACCTCAACTTCTGCCAGGATCCACACACACACACACACACACACACACACGGTGTAGGAGACCCGTCTCACCTCCTGCTGATCATCTGGACGCAGCAGGTGCTGGTGGCCACCAGGAGGAGCAGCATCAGGGGGATTGTGGGAATGATGACGTAGACCAGCAACATTCCTGTCCACAACACACACACACACCTGACTGTTCACAGACCAACGCTGCCACAGCAGAGGTCAGAGGTGGAGTCGTACCTGAAGCTGCAGCCGAGGTCACCTGAGGTCGAACGTCCTCGCCGCCGGCGGGCGACTCCATCGCACCGCCACCCGCCGTCACCTCTGAGGACACAACACGCCGCCGTTACACACTCTGACCTGCTGGTGGCGGCGCAGAGTCCTACCTCACCAAGTTTTTCTCAGCTCACCTGTGCCCCGCCCACCAGCTGTGACATCATCACGCTCTGAGGGAATGAGAGAGACAATGAAGCATGAAGGTGAACGGCACCTGTGTGTTGATCAGAGACTGCATCCGATTGGTCGACAGCACCTGGTTTGTATTCGCAGATGAAGTTGTGTTTCATGTTACACCGGTCGTCGTTCCATTGGTGGAGATAAGCTCCGCCCAGACCGGGAAGTGCAGTCGGCTGATGGTACATGACAACGCAGGCCTCGCCGCCACAGGACGGCTCATCGAAATACCAGTTCCTGTGACATCATCATCATCGTCGTCACGAATACATCTTCGCTACCCTCTGCTGAGCTCGATGCGATTGGACAGTCATTGGTCAGGGGCGGAGTTTCTCGAAACGACCACCCCGTCAATGACCGATGCGGCTTTAGCTCACCTGAAGGAGGCGGAGCTTCCGTCGGTCCACCGGTAGAGCCGCGGACAGGAAGCGAAGGTAGCACCGGGTTCGCTCTGGTCGACTCCGTCCGCTCGAGTCAGACCGATCCAGAAATCTCCATCCGCGATGCCTCCTCCTCCTGCCCCGCCCCCGGCTCCACCCACTGCACCTGAACGCAGCTCCTGAGGACAAGGAGGCGGGGCATGAGAGGGGGAGAGTGGAAAAGACAAACAGGTGTGTGTCTCACCTGCAGCAGGTTCTCGATGTGCGTCTGCTCCTCCGGACTCTCGATGCTGAGCAGGGAACCTCCGTCCATCTCACAGGCGCGACGCGCCTCCCTGAACGCCACGCGGCTCGACACGTCGTGGAAATATGCGATTTTATAGCAGGTGCGCTCGCCCACGCCCGTACACACCGTCTGACCTGAGACACGCACACACAGGTGAGCACACCAGCTGCTGCTCTGAGCGTGTGTGGGCGGGACTCGTTTAACATGGCTCCAATACAGAAGCACCAGTGGAGAGGCTTTGACTGTAGTGATGTCATCACCACAAGATGGCAGCATTTTCACTTCCTGTGAAGT